>VZTT01066916.1:2903-14688 GCA_013400855.1 Buphagus erythrorhynchus
TCAGTGTGAGATGGCCATGCTTCAGCAGCGCTATTGGACCAGATGACCTCTCGAGTTCTCTTTGAACCTGGAAGTCTCTTTGAACCCCAACTCTCCTGTGATTCTGCAGTTCTGTGATGTGAGTGGGGTGGCACGGTACATTGCAGAAACTTCTTTCTTGGCTACAGGTTAGGAAACCACTCTTTTCACAGAGGGTCAGTAATGTACATGAGAACAAGGAATTCAGGTTAAATTGGAATAATTTTTTCCAGATGCTACCTTCTATTTTCATATCCTCTAAGTCTTTCTGAAAAGGATGGTATTATCTATCATCTTTCTAGTAGATTCTGAGATATGTTGACATTTCTACTTTTTCCTTTCTGATTTTCTTTCCCCTAAAACTGGTGATGCAGTGGCTGTGGGCAAATGTTTAGGAAATAAAGTCACACACATTTTTCCTGGAGGTGCGTCCACAGTTCTGGGAGAGAACGATAAGAAATCAATGTGTCAATAAGAAATCTTTGTTGATGTTTTGGAGTTGTTGTTTTGGTTTTTTTTGTTTGTTTGTTTGTTTGTTTGTTTGTTTTTGTTTGTTTTTTTGTTTTAATGGCCAAACTGAGGCNTGGCCCTCAATCATTGAGTTCAACCATTACCCCCCACTGCCATTCCACCACTAAATAATTTCCTCAGGTGTCACATCTACACATCTTTTAACACCTCCAGGAATGGTGACCCAACCATTTCTTTAGGCAACCTGTTCCAATGTTTGACAACCTTTTCTGTGAAGGAGTTGTTCCTAAAAGTCAATCTAAACCTCCCCTGGAATAAGCTGAGTATATCTCCTCTTATCCTGTCACTTGTTGAAGTTCCCTTCCAACTTGAGTTCATAATTATTCTATCATAATAGAATTGAAATAATATAATTGTTGTGGCCAACAACAGTGAGAGAAAAACACAATAGATCAGTACTGCTTCCCCATTTTCTCCCTCCCTGCCCTAATCAGTCATCAATCACAGATAACCTGATCACTTAAGACTATCCAACAGGTATCTGTGCACTTCAACAAATAAGGATTAACTAACTCTGTTTTGTCCCGTGCCAGCATGGACAACATGTTTACTGATGAGGCACTCAGGGAATTCCAGACAACAGCTTGATCAAAACACTACAAGGATGTAGAAAGCCTTAGGAAGATTCACAGATCTTGGTCTCCATCACTGCATAACCATGATGTCTGTGTGCCTCTACCAGGTGTTACTGCATTTTGTTATCATCATTAATTGACTTCAAAAGGTCAAATAAAAAATGATTGTTTACCACTTGTTTACTAAAGTCGAAGGTTTGCTATTTTAAGTTTGGAAACAAATGTGTGTATTGCACCAAGTCCTTTAGCTTAAAATTTCTGCTCTGGTTGCTGTTTAAATAATAATGCAAAGTAGCACATATTAAGATGTAGTTAGCAATAATTTGGTACAGGAAGTCCAAAATTAATTTCTTAATAATTGCAATCTATTTTAGAGTATCTGTTATTTACTTTAATGTCAACAGTAAGAGGTTTCTTTGTCAGCCTGACAATAATCAATGCATCTGGCTTTCTTAATACATTCACAGTGTGTGCTGTATTGACTGTGATGAGAGAAAGTCTGTGGATCAGAGTATTGTAATTCTGTTTGATGTGCTGTTCAATTTTCTTGTTATCAATCAATCATTTTACTTTGTCTTGACATCACTAAAATATCAGTAGAAGTTATTGAAAAAGGTAGGAGGTATACTTTAAGTTAGATTTTTTTGTTGTTGTCATTACAAAGAGAATTAGCGAGGAAATATTTATCTGTGAATGTCTGTGTGTATTGCTGAGAGAGAAGGTTACGTGCAACCATGCTGTTTGCAATTGATTCCTGTTCCATCTTTGATAGCTCATTTTTGTTTCCAGAAGGCAATCCTGGAATGGAGAGTTAAACTGGCCAATAGTGGACCATGCCAACAGATTCTTGAAGTTTGAGTAATTGGCCAGTTAGGAAATATTGTGCTTTGGTGGCTGTTTAATAAAGTGGACATGTGGAAGAGAGTGATGGGGAATTGACTATTACCCAATGGCTTCCATTGCCAGCTATACCACACAGTTTGAAAGATCCTATATTTGGGGTGGGATTCATTCATAAAATCTGTCAGAAAATACCAGCATGAACCTCTAAGCAGGTCCTCAGTCTAACTACCTATTACAATGGGCAGCCCATTTTCAATTTAGAAAAAAGTCAAAAAAAATATATTGATTTAATCTGAAGGTAGATGTTAAGATGGGATCAGATGAATTGATTCCTTAATTCCATTGACAATGTTGACTCCATCTTCATTAGCTGCAACAGAAGCCCCAACAGCAAGCTCTGATATAGCCAGGTCTGATAAAGGGAGTCTGATGCCTCTGTTTGCCAGGAGAAGCCAGGGGATGTGACAAATGTATGGAGGTCAGGGCAGGACAAGCCAGAATTTGATTGAATTCCATCGTCTTGTTTATCCTCAGCAACAAGCATGTGTCATAAGCCAAGGTCAGTTATCATCAAAGTTATTTCATACCGTGGTGTAAGGCAGATGAAACCTAGTTTATGATCACCTTTTCTTTGTGCCTTGGCTTGCATTGTACATGAACTTTTGCTGACTGGACAATCAGAGCCAATGTCCCTCAGATAAAATATCTGCACAGGTGATATCTCTGCTTGGAACAATTGGAATAAAAGGAGCAGTAAAACTATCACACAGAAACAGCCCACATTCCTCTGTAGAAGATATATTTGGAAAACTTTTGAGTCAGGTTTGTAATTTAATTAAGGCAGAGACTAAATAAAGGGGGGGTGTATAAGAAAATATCAGCTACAATATGCATGTACTTCTGCTTCCTAATCACACTGTTGGATTTTAAACACCACAATGCAAAGAGGGTTAAGAAGTGAAGCAATGCTAATGATGGAAGATGGAGGAATTCATGCTGAATTATTGAATATCTACATAGATCAATATCATATATCTTCATGGGACTTCTGAAAAAGTAGACTTTAACATTCTAGTTTGCTTAGAAACAGCTGAGAAGCATATGAGCCTATCTTCTCAGCATTAATTAAAGATCAGTTAAAGATGTATGGAAGATTATAGACTTTTATTGTGATTTTGCCTGTCTGGTAAAAGTTCATAGCAATGAAAAACTGATAGTGAAATAAAACCTAGTTTCAAGGGCTATATTGAATTTCTAGTGAATGCCATTTTCTTCTCCATCCTCTTTGTAAGTACAACTCTTTTGCAAAGTCCTTCCCAGAGGGTGAGCAGAAGGCAGTGGTTTTCTCCTGAATTGCTCTGATTAACAAATATTGCTCTCCAAGTGTCATCAGAACTCCTGCACACACTCATTTGATATTTTTGATAGCCACAGTTCATATAATCAGACTCATAGAATACCAGGTTGGAAGGGACCTCCAGGATCATCTGGCCCAGCCTTTCTTGGCAAAAGCACAGTCTAAACAAGATGGTCCAGCATTCTGTCCAGATGAATCCTAAAAGTGTCCAGTGTCAGGGAATCCACCACTTCCTTGGGAAGATTATTCTCATTAATTTTTCATCTTATATCTGACTGGAATCTCCCCAGGAGTTACCCATCACCCCTCATCTTTTCCATATAACTCCTTCTAAAAGAGGAGTCTGATCTTTGTTGCCATCCTTTAAGTACAGGAATATGGTGAAGCTATCTCCCCCAGGGCTTCTTTTCTCAAGGCTGAATAAGCCCAGTTCTCTCAGCCTTTTCCCACATGCCAGGCTTTCCCCTCCTTTGCTCATCTTTGTGGCCTCTCTCTGGGCTCTGTCCAGCCAGTCCACATCCTTTTTGTGTAGCAGGGACCAAACCTGAACGGAGTATTCCAGGCCTGGCATTCATAGTATTGCACACTAAGACCATTCCTGGCCCTAGAATTCCATTCTGCTGGCTGAGCAGAGTGGGATGATGAGTTCCCAATCTCTGCTGGGGATGTCCTGGTCGATGCAGCCCAGCCTCCTGCTGGCTTTCTCTGCCCCAGCTGCACACTGGTCACTCATTCTGAACTTTTTGCCCACCAGGATCTCCAGGGCATTTTCCACAAAGCTGGTCCCCATCCAGGCCGATTCCAGCCCATGTTGCAATCCTGGATTATGTTTTCCCAGGTGCAAGACCTTGCATTTGTCTTTGTTGAACTTCATATGTTCCTGTTAACCCCCTCTTTCAGCTAATCTGGATCTGTCTGGAAATTATCAGAATATACACAAGCAGTGTAAATGATACAATTACAACACATTTAATGTCATCCAGCAGAATTAGAACTGGTTAAAAAGTACATTTAAATTATTGCACATTTGTTTTCAGCCTTAATTGAGCCAGCAATAATTAATAGATTCACGTGTGTCTGTGTGTGTATTAAAGAATATGCCATTAAAATATGCTTTGGAAATGTCAAAACATGTTGTTCCAGCATGGTCCAACATTGATCAGCTTCCTTGACAGCTGGAGAGCCCCACGGGAGTTTTAGTTTGGATGCTTCAGGCCCCTAATCTCTCCTGTGTATTTGATTTTCCAGATGGACAACTGTTCCAGGATATGCTGTAATCTTACTGCCCCAGGGTTCAAACAAAACAGGTCAGTGTACTTCAGTGTATTCTGCATTTCATTCAGGCCAAGACTCTGACCTACAGTACAAATCCAGGATGAGAGGCAGTGACCTTCAACTTGCATGAAGGTGGATGTCCAGGGGGCTGCAGGTTAATACTGAGTTGACACAGAATATTTCAGCTCAGTGTGATGAGCCAAATATGTCAGTTCATATTGACACAGCCCAAAATGAAGACAGGACAAACATATCAAAATTCACATTGTTAGTGAGTAGGCAACATCTTCTATCAAAAAACAACCAAATGATCTCCACAAAATTAATCACTTTTTACAAATCCACCTTCTCAAATGTTGCTTTTTTAGATTTTCAGTTCCATGGTATCCGGACAGCTGGCAGAAAAAAGCAGCAATCAGTTGGACTTGGTGAGTCTTTCAAACCTTCAATCAATCTTGCAAGGGTAGCAGCTTTAAAATTTGTATCTGTGAATGTTTATATATTTTTCTGATCTTTTCCTGCTTTTCTAGCTTCCTCAGTCTCTCAATGACACACACATTCACACACACATATACTCCCACCTTTGCATGTCAGAGAACCTCCTGTGCACTCCCCAGTCTCACCCTCTCTTTCAAGAACAAGTTCACTCACACAATCCTCTACAGAGTAAAGCTTCTTTACTTTCTTTACTTTTCTTTAATCTCTTTCTTCTAATGACAGCTAAATCCTGTAAGGTAAAAGATGGTCTCTCTGGGAACAACTGAAGTGGGGAACAACATGCAGTTCACATCTCTCCTTCATTCTTTACTGGTGAAGATTAGTGTTGTGGTAATTGTGCTGTTCCCATTGGAAGCATAAAGGAGTTATAAAGCTGTAACTGCTTGCTCTATTCCTTTAACCTTGGTTTCACAAGGTTGAATCCAATCCAAATGGGATGCCTTATAAAGCATTTTTTTTTTTTGAGGTCTCTTCCCCTTCTTTGTTTATGTTTGTCAATGTCAACTGAACATGAGGTACAACAATTCATTCAAAACCAAACTCTGTTATATCTATAATTCCAAGAGAGCAAACAGGGTCAATATCCTCCCTGCAAACACACTGGTTGGTATTTTAGGAACACCTGGCTCACAATGTGCCCACCAAGGCTCTCACTGATGGGGTGGCAGGAAATGACACACCCCTCCTGGTCTTGCAAATCTTACATCAACAAGCAAAGCTCAAATTGCTGTTTTCATATGACACGTTTGGGCTCTCCTAGATGTCCATGCCAGTGAGGTTCTAATCCATTGTCTCCCTGTATGGCAGTGCCAGCCTGCTATCATGGTGACTGTCATCTCCACCACCCAAAGCACCACCCTGCACTCTCACTATGGCAGCACTGCTCATGGGATTGACAGCAGATGCTGGCTGGTGTAATGAGCAAGCCCACAACACCTACAGCCTGTGCCATTCACACCTACTGGCACTGCTGCAGCATCCAGCTCTGCAGGACAGTGCCATCTCCCACTGTGGGCTCCAACCCCAGAACTGCAGCCTGGGCAGAAAAGTGCATGTTGTAAGAAATAGGGCAAGAAAGGCAAGACATCATGGCTGAGTTGAGACCTGCTGGTCAAACTCAAGGGCAAGAAGGAAATGCACAGGCAGTGGAAGAAGGGACATGTGTCCTGGGAAGAGTATGGGGATGTGGTCTGGCTGTATAGGGTTGGGGTCAGGAAGGCCAAGCTGCAGCTAGAGCTGAACTTGGCAAGGGATACAAAGAAAAATAAACATTTCTAGGCAAAAAAGAAAGAGGATGCAGGGGTTGAGAGGAGCCCTGAGGAGAAGGACTGCGGGGTCCTGGTGGATGAGAGGCTGGACATGTCCAGAAACATGCACTTGCATCCCAGAAAGCCAAACGTGTCCTGGGCTGCATCCAAAGCACCATGGGCAGCAGAGGAGGGAGGGGATTCTGCCCCTCTGCTTTGCTCTGGTGAGATCCCATCTGCCATGCTGCCTTCAGCTCTGGAGCCTCAGCACAGGAAGGACATGGACCATGCTCAGAGAAAGGCCCCAGAGATGTCAGAGGGCTGGATCACCTCTCCTATATGGACAGGCTGAGACAGCTGGGTTTGTTCAGCCTGGAGAAGAGAAGGGAGACCTTGTGGCATCCTTTCAGGACACAAAGAAATTTTTTAGCAGGGCTGTAGTGACAGGACAAGGGGTAATGGTTTTAAATTAAAAGAGAGTATATGTAGACTAGATATAAGGAAGAAATCTTGTTATGAAGAGGCTGAAGAAACACTGCCACAGGTTACCCAGAGAGGTGGTAGATGCTCCATCCCTGGCAGTGTTCAGGGTCAGGTTGGATGGGCTCTGAGAACCTGATTTAGTTGAAGTTTCCCAGCCCATGTCAGGGGAGGTGGTTGGAGCTAGATGATCTTGAAGGCCTCTCACAACCCAAGCCATTCTATAATTCAATGTGCAAGTGGAATGGCACCAACAATTCAGCACATTTTTTCTTCTCAGAGATGCAAATTTACTTCTGATAGCCACAGGTCTGTCCTTAATTTGTTTCAATGTTCTCTCCCTTCTTCTTCCAGGCAGCCAGTATTTGCCTGGCTCAGCAGATAACACATCATATTAAAAAAGAAAAAATCACTTTATAAATTCAATCCCTTGTGAAATTTTTAGAAAATTCATGCTTTTTAGAGCATCATGGGAGTACTTAAGTTTTATCTTTTGTTCAATTGCCTGTGAAGGTCCTACCCTTGGCAGGTTAAAACTGCTTTGTACTGGATTATAATTTATTGTGGTTAACAGAAATAAAGTTGTACCTGTCAATAAGAATCTTGTCTCCTGTGTCAATATTCTTTAAGTAGATCAAATTCCAACCTTTTTCATTCAATACAAATACACCCAAACCAGTTGATTTCTCTTTTTTTTAGACTGGCTGCTGGAGAGCCTTGGTGATTTAGGGAATAACCTAAAAGCTCCTACAGCGGAGAAGCTGAGCTATGTCAGGAAGTAAAGAGGTTTACAAAGGATACTCCTATGCCCTGGTCCTCAACTTGTGGAATGAAGTAGGAAGCATTATGAAAAAGAGAAAACAGGTTTTAAAATTAGTAAGTTACAGAAAGGGTACATGGGCATTTGAAATAGATGAGAATTCAGAGAGAATATTAGTTGCTAGGGAAGATTATTGAATATGCCTCCATAAGAAGGCAAAAGATTGCTACTAGCCAGACCAGCAGTTTGTTCTCCTTTGGAAATCCAACTTTTTCTCTACAATGAACTATGGATGTTATCATGGGTTCAGTTTTGCCCATTTCTAGGGGGGCAGTGGGGAGGAAGTCAGGGGTTGGGTTTTTGGGTTGAGTTTTTTGTTTATTTCTGTGTTTTGCACACTCCATTTTCTACTCGAGGCTGTTTATAGGACCAGTGCCATGTAATACTGACATGCTGTGGAGTAACCAGCTCTGATGAGACACAGACTTGGGGCCATTCTGCTGCCCACTGGTGGGTGTTCCCTGGTGCCAAGCTCAGAACAGAGCCATCCTTGAAGCTATTTTTTCCCTGAATAAAAGCTGCCAAGTTTCGAGCCCATGAAAAACCTCAGCACATCAGCATCACACAGTCTGTATCCTCACTGCTGGAAAAGACAGCTCTTCTCACAGTGTGAAGGAAATTTCTTTCTCTTCTCCCTACTCTGTTCCATCCTTGAATAATATGCCAAATGTACAATTTCTCCTGTTTCATAGTACAAATCACTGCCCCAACAGGATGTAAATTGCAAACCCCAACTCACTTAAGATAGTTTCCCAGCATTGATTGATAGATGATCACAAAGCTAAAGATGAAAAGTTGAGAGCCCTTTATGCCATTCCAAAGACCTCTCTTTTCTCCTTTTACCATTGTAAACATCTGTACAATGATTAAAATATTTTTTGTATAATTTGCTCATTATTTATCTTTGCTTTTGTTCTCCAAATATACTAAACTTATCTTGATTCTTCCATTTATATCTCTTTTTTTGTAGCCTTGAAGGCTGCTTTACACAGAAGAAATAGCCATAAAGCAATGATATTCAGAGGTTTACCAGCACCACATACATATTTATATGTACTTCATCTGAAGACTTTCCACTAAGTCAAAATACATGTATGATGGAGACATTTATATATAATTTTCATATGAAAGGCACGAAACAGATGAGACCGTTTCATGCTTGCTTTCATTTAATACACTGAGGTCGAGGTCAGTGCTCTTTTATTTTCCCTTTGAAGATTTGCAGTTCTGTTGGCTTTTTGTCTTTGCTCACAGCACTCAGCCATAAAGATGTTTCAGAGCATCAGCTTTGTACCCAGGAGAGCTGGTTGCAGCCTGGACCTAAACCACACCAGGGAGGTTCGTTGGTCTCGTCATGCTCTCTAGTGGCTGCTTCTCTGCTGAGCAGCTGCCATGCTCCAGGGAGGACCTGCTCTGGAGCAGCAGTGCTGCTGCAAGGCTTTGTAGCCTGAGCACAAAAGAAAAAAACTGGAGGGTCATTTTGGCTTCATTCTAGTCCATCCTAAAACGTGTCTTAATATCTCATCTTAAAGAACCAGAGAACAAATGTCTTGAGGATAGTCATACAAATTTTTAAAATAATTTCAGCTCTCCTCTTCCTGACTATAATCCCTCCATTCAAAATTTGAAGTCAATAATGATGAAACTGACAAAAACATGGCTAAAAATTCAATTTTCTTATTTTCCTCAACCTTATAAAAATTGCAGTGAAAAGAGCTATTGAGGTTAGTGGGAAAGGCCTCACTGACTGCAGTAGGCTTTGAACCATGGGGCCAAATATACTTCTGGCTCTCTCTGTCACTAAATTTCAGGAGTTTGCCAATTTTTATGGGGTCTTCCCAGGAATAGAGTTTTTCATTAATTTTAGAATGATAGATTTGCTAATGAGTGTGTCCTTGAAATACAGAAATAATCCACAGAAGTTTATAATGAAATTGGATTTTCAACTTTTAAAAACCCCAGAGAAAGATTTGGTTCAAATTCTGAGTGACAATGCAGATCAGAATTATTTTCTGAATAAAAAAGAAATTGCAGTAGGATAAAACTGAGATTCAGCAAAAACAAATGAATCATTCTTGCTCATATCTCGAGCAGAGACAAGGTAAACTACACATGAAGGAGATGATAGGTTTACTTTTTGGTGATAGCTTTTACTTTTTGAAGAGTTATTTCAGTTTAGTGCTAAAATACCACAAGATCAACATGGAATAGCATCATGAGGGATTTGTTCATGGCTCTGGTGCTGGACAGTGGCATGGGCCCCCTTCTCCTGCCTGCTGTACCAGCCTGTTCTTACATTTCTTTTAATGCAAGTCCTTTGAGCTGCACTCCCTGCCCCATTTCTGAGCACAGGGGTTCTGGGGCACCCCTGCTCTGCAGGCTGAGACCAAATTGGCTTGTTGACTTTCTTCCCACACACTGGGGGTGATACTGTGGGGATTTAGGAGAGAAAAATAAAACTGATGCTTTCCATTTGTGGGATGTAGGTGGTCAAGAGAAACAAAAGCCCTTGCAGAAGTTTTACATGAGATACACAGATGGCTTTGGGGGTGTGGCAGACTCTGTTGATGCTAAAAAGATGAAGGAAGCCAAAAAAGACTTGTGACAGATGCTTTCAAGCTATGTAGTATTTAAAGAAGATTGGATTAACTTTATAAATGTTAGAAATGTTTCCTAACGAAACTCAAGTTTTTGTCAGTACCTGTGTTCCCAGACAAATAATACACGAGGTGTTTCCTTCAAGATGAAAAGGTTGTAGGGAGGTAATTAATACTGTTT
Organism: Buphagus erythrorhynchus; assembly: GCA_013400855.1. Classification (NCBI taxonomy): domain Eukaryota; kingdom Metazoa; phylum Chordata; class Aves; order Passeriformes; family Sturnidae; genus Buphagus; species Buphagus erythrorhynchus. Next base: position 13,326 of record VZTT01066916.1, read on the forward strand.
TCAACTTTGCACAGCTTCAAGTGGAATAAAGCTCATTCTCCAAGGGGGCTACCACACAAACTGCTAAGGCCCAAAGGTAAACCAAAAGAATTTTCAACCATTTATAAAAATAACAATACTGACTGGGGACAGAAATGTCTTCTAATAACTCACTGGGACTAACAAGGACAAATACTTCAGAGCCCTAGAAGTGTTGGAAGTCTGGTGACCACCAAGTAGGTGCATTGGGTGGCTGCTGTTTTGAGGCACATTTCCTAATCACTTATTTTGCTCTTGGCAAATAGTTCATAACCTTGGGAGAGCTGAAGAGGCTGGAGAAAAATGTCAGAGCAGCTACTCAGAGTGAGACTGGCAAAGGGTTGGAGGGGGTTTAGTTAAGGACCAAATAAGAGAGGCAGCACGATGGGATCCTGCCTCAAGAGAGCTGACAAACTGGGATATCATAATGGAAATGGAAATGAAGTTACCTTAGAAACTGGAATGAGGACCTTATTAAATTATTAACATATCTGAAAATTAAGAAAAAAAAAAGTATTTCTAGTTATTAGAAAATTAGGTTCAAGGATCTCCTTTTGGAAACAAAGACGGATTTAATAATGAGAGAGCTGAGACTTTTTTTCCTTTTTCTTTGCCACAAAAAGGGAAGGTCTCCAAGAAAGACCCAAACAGCAATTACAATATGTTTTTCTTTAAACCCACACAAAATTAAAGTCTTTCCTTCTTACATATATGCTCTATATATGTCTACTCTTTTACTGACCTCCTGGATTTTGTCTCCATATTCTTCTTCCCTCAGTTCAGTTTATTTGGGATGGACTCCAAGAATCTTGGCTATATGGAGAATTTCCAATGTAACCAAACCAGGGACAAACTGCAAGTCCTTTTTGGCCTTTGGCCAGGATGGTTCTCCTCCAACAAGGTGTTTTGGGCAGCAGTTCCACCTTGGAGAATACTAAATGCTGTGAAATCAGGAGACCATTAAAACCTTTGAAGTTATAAAAGAGCTATGTTAAATTTGTTCATAAAAATAAAGTTAACTTTAGAAGGGGAGAAATGTTATCTTCAAGTATCTCCCCAAACAGAAGGATATTCTTCTTAGAGGTAGTTTGATACTGGAAAAGTTGATTTTTAATTGCTTATCATGTCTAAAATAATTCTAGAAATTTTGCATTGTGGAAATGAGTTTATGAGCTATTAAAAGAGGATGTATCTGCAATTTTTTCCACCCAAGACCAAATATTCAAAAACTTGTGAAAGAGAATTGCCCCTGCTTAAAGTATGTTCAATGCCCAACTACCTCACTGGGAAACCTAAAACTAAGAGGATTTACATAAAAGCAGTTTTGGGCCAGTCGTGTAGGACT
>VZTT01066919.1:0-40277 GCA_013400855.1 Buphagus erythrorhynchus
CCCCGCTGGCATCCGGCGGCGGGCGGAAGCGGCGGCGGAGCGGTGCCATGGAGCAGTGAGGGACAGACGGAGCCGGCTCGCCGACAGACCGCCATGGAGACGGTGCAGCTGCGGAACCCGCGCCGGTAAGCGCGGGGTGTGTCCTTGCCGGGACCGGGGATGCTCCGGCCCGTGTCACCCGCCTTGTTGTCGGAGCGGGGCCGCGGGCGCGCCGAGCTCTGGGCCCCTCGGTTCTGCGGGGCCGCGGGGCGGTGGGCAGCAGTGCCGTGGCACCGGGCAGCGCCTGCGGGTCCCTGCGGGGACAGCACCGCGCTCAGGTGGGGGGAAACGGCGTGACCTGGAACACCGGGGAGAAGGCGCTGCTGCGGGAGCTCCCGCCCGGGCACTGCGGCGTACGAGGTGTGCTGGCCCGTGCCAGTGCGGTGACAAAGCCCCGGGCACTTGTTCTCCCGTCGCGTCTCTCCCGGGATGAGTTTTGTGCGGGTCTGTGCCCCCGGTGCCGTGTCCAGGTGCGGTGCCCAGCCCTGGCTCTGCCGCCTTCCCGCCGTGCCCGGGCACACCGAACACACCGGGTACACAGGCAACATGGGGCACACCGGGCACACCGAACACACCGGGGACACGGGGAACATCGGGCACACCGGGAACATCGGGCACATGGGGCACATCGAGCACACCGGGGACACCGAACACGCCGGGAATACGGAGTACACCGGGCACACCCAACACACGGGGTACACAGGGAATATCGGGTACACCGGGAACATCGGGCACACCGAACACACCGGGTACACAGGAACACCGGGCACATGGGGCACACCGGGCACACCGAACACACCGGGCACACAGGCAACATGGGGCACACGGGGCACACCGAACATACCGGGCACACAGGGAGCATCGGGCACATGGGGCACATCGAACACACCGGGAATACTGAGTACACCGGGCACACCCCACACGCCGGGTACACAGGGAATCTCGGGAACACCGGGAACATCGGGCCCCCCGGGTACCCAGGGAACACCGGGCACATGGGGCACACCGAACACACCGAGTACACAGGGAGCATCGGGCACATGGGGCACATCGAACACACCGGGAATACTGAGTACACCGGGCACACCCCACACGCCGGGTACACAGGGAATATCGGGCACACCGGCAACATCGAGCACACCGGGGACGCGGGGCACACGGGGCACACCGAACACACCGAGTACACAGGGAACATCGGGCACATGGGGCACATCGAACACACCGGGAATACTGAGTACACCGGGCACACCCAACACACGGGGTACACAGGGAATATCGGGTACACCGGGAACATCGGGCACACCGGGTACACAGGGAACACCGGGCACATGGGCCACACCGGGCATACCGAACACACCGGGAGCACAGGGAACATGGGGCACGCTGGGCACACCGGGAATACCGGGCACACTGAGCCCGGACCCTCGAGTCCCCTGTGTGGGGCTGCCAGGCCGGGCCGGGCCGGGGGCAGAGCTGGAGCTCCGCTGGAATGGAGTGTCCGTTCAGAATCCTGTCAGTGGTTCACAGCTGGGGCCCAGGGAACGCTTGGGCAGCGAACAAAGGAAGCTGCTGGCGCTGGTCCCCAGTGGCATTGGCCTGTTTGGTTAAACAGTGATGTATATAGTCTTTCAGAAAAACAAAAAAAAAACAAAAACAAAAGCTTGGTTTTATTCTATAATTGCTTATGCCAGTGCTTACGGGGCAGGTGATTAAGATTAGATCTCAATAACAGCAGAGGTGAGATTGGGTTTGTGTTGCTGTTACATCTGTGTGGTATAAATATAAACATCCAGGAGAACGGCAGAGCGTGTCAGACAGCAGCGAGTGCACTCCATGGAGCAGGACAATGCCAAGTAATTTGGATCCTGCTCTATAGAAGAAATTAGGCTGTTCACTACAAGCACAGTAGTTGTCTGGTTATCGTGTTTGAGTATATGAAAAGCCTTTTTTTTTTTTCCTTTTATGTCAGTAGAATTTAGGCCTTTAACAAGAAAGATCTGCCTCTTGTGTCACCACTTTTTTGGCTCCTTGGAAATGGTGGCTTACGTCTTTTCTGGTGTATGTATTACTTGTTTTTCCCCTTTTCCCACAACTTCTTCCCTCTCCATTTTCACAGGGACAAGTAAATTCTGTTTAATGCTTATCTGAGCGGGGAGGCCAGCAGCTACTTTCAGTATTTCACCACTTCCTGAGTCTGCTTCTATATAATGTTTCCTCTGCTTCAGGAAGCCATTGTATGTGCTCCATGCGTGAGCTGCTCCTTCCGTGTGGCTTTTGTACATGAGCATAATAGCCAGGGATTAATGGATGGTTTTTCACTCTGTTTCTGAAGAAATTGGGGAAAAATGTTGTATATTTAGTATAAAAGTTAGTATTCCTGTGGCTGGAGTCCTGGTATTTAGCAGCAGTTGTAAGAGCTTTCAGGAGTAATTTGCAGTTGTGGGCAACCACGTGTATTTTACTTTAAACACCAGTCAGTGCTAAAAACTCTGAGACTCTTAAGTTTCTGTGTCTAAAAAGCTTGTAGGAACTGGTTTAGGGAGCTTGGAGGCGGTTTTGTTGGCTGGTTTTTGTTTATTGTTATTTCAGATTTTTTTTTAGTTCATGTGAAAATGAAAGAGCACTTGTTTGTGGGCTGTTGGATACTCTTACCACTGACAATAAAATACTGTTTTCAGACCTTTTTGTTATGTAGTCCTTAGCTGTTTCAGGAGGGTTGGTGAACAGCTCTCCAGTATAGACTCAGACAAATATGATTGATCTTCTTGTTGCTTTGTGTACAGGATCTCCCTAAAAGCTGTACTGAGGAAAAGGGAGGCCATGTGAAGAATCACAGCACATGGCAGGTTTTTATTCCTAGAAATTATTTCAGCTGACTCTTATTAGCAATACCTTTAATAGGGATGGCATTAAGACCCTGAGAGTCAGATACAGTTTCCATTATCCTGGTAGAATTTTCCTAGTATATGTCCAGGCCCATGAAGTTGAGATCTGAAGTTTTGATGTTAAAAATGTACAGGTGAGAGCAGTATTGCCTCCTGCCTCCCAGCAAATGTATTTTACACATTCTCTAAGCATCAGGGAAGATGATGTTCCCTTTTTTAATGTCCTTGGTAGGTATCCTTCCGTTCCAGATATTGAAATTTAGCAGATATGTTCAATGGCTTCAAGACTCTGCCACGCTGAGATACGACCACCAGCATATAGATTCTGAAACTGATTTCTGCCAAGAGGAGCTGTAGATTTGTGTGCCTGCTCACATTTTATTCTTTGTAATTCCCAGTCCTTTTTTCTGTTGGATGCTAATAATATTCAGTCTCCTCATCAGGTGAAATAAACTTAGTTCATAATCAATTTACTTCATGCCAATCCTTTTGTATGTTTAGGTGGTGCTGTTTATTCTGTTTCAGCAGAGTCCAAACTGCCGTAACATTAAATGTAATAATTTCTCTTTTCTTAACTATACAGGCAGCTGAAGAAGTTAGATGAAGACAGTTTAACCAAACAACCTGAAGAAGTATTCGATGTCCTGGAGAAGCTTGGAGAAGGGTATGTGTTGTGTTCCAGTGGGCCAAATGTACATTTTTCTAGGAATACATCTGTGTAGAGATGTGTTCAGTGGACTCTGATGTTTCACTTTGTCATGGTCCTGTTTCTGAAAGGTAGCTGCTGATAAAGTGACAGTGTTTGGTTAATAACAGAATAAAGAATTTGTTTCCCAAGAATGCAGTATCTTAATCCAAATAGCAGGTTAGGGGTCAGCAGTAGGGAGTTAAAAAGTTCTTGAAAAATGCCAGCCTGGAGTTGGTAGAGCTCTGTGGGAACTAGAGAGATTTTGTAGTTCATCCCTGGTACCTCTTGTGGAAGATCTGCCTGGTGGAAGTGAACTTCAGTGGCACTGTGCCCTTTGGTGAGGCAGAGCAGCATGGGAACACTCCAGGAGTGACATGTTCACTGCCTTAAGCAGTCTGTTTGAAAAGACTGACTAAATCTGCCTGGCTGCTGTAAGTAAAGAAGCTGGAAATAAGAATGATAGTATCTGATGGGAGCAAGCAAACCTCTCTGACCAGAGTTGTAGTTCTTACTGATGCTCAGCTTGTACTCTACGCTGGAAAAAGAGAATTTTAGTTGTTGAATTTGTGCAAAAGGCCATTCCAAAGCTATGGTCAGTATAATGATGGTCTGCTCTTTCCTCACTGACTTATTTGTATTACAGTGTTTAGAAGTTAGTGGGCTGATTATTTACATTAAAATGCAAAATATTTTTAATAAAAGGGTAGTTAATGTTTTACCTGATGGTTACACTTGCAAAAAGCAAAGCCATAACATTTGCATTTTGTTCCTATTTTCAGTGTTTGTTTACTATTTTGTTTTCTAGTTCTTATGGCAGTGTGTTCAAAGCCATCCATAAAGAAACGGGGCAAGTTGTTGCAATTAAACAAGTTCCTGTGGAATCTGACCTGCAAGAGATCATAAAGGAAATATCCATAATGCAGCAATGTGACAGGTAAGTGTACACTGCAAAACCCTTTATTGGGACGCAAGGAAAAGTATCACCTGTGACCTGGCATTTAATCAAATAGAAGCCATGATGTTGCCTTAAATGTTTTTTAAAAGGCTGGACTTGTACAATCGAGTTGCCTCGTATCAACTGAGTCACCTTAGCTGACCATTTGGGTAGTGCAAAGGTAAGGCAGCAGAAATGTGGCTTGCAGCAGGAGAGAGCCCTGAGCTGAGTGGGGTAACCCTGCACTTGCTGAGACCCAGGTGTGTGAGCAGGCACTGCCACTCTGCCCCAACACCAGCACTTTCTGGGCAGTGGGAGCTTGGTTGTGTGCTGAGCAGCAGCTCCCATGCCCACAGGGCTGGTGGATTCCCAGCAAGGCTAGAATACTGCTAGAAGGAGGTTTTTTGTTTCTTTTTTCAAGGGCATGTGGGTGAGAGCCACTAATGCATGACTGCTCTTGCATGTGCACAACCTCGGTGTTGTCACCAGCTCGGTGGCAGGACTGTCCTTCCTGGTCCTGCTCTGCCTGTGCAGGCTCTGCTGCAGTACAAGCTGTCTGCTGAGCTGAGCATCCCCAGAACAACCTGCTGGCAGCTCTGTGGGCTGATGGTTGTCCCCCTTTGTGCATGTTTTTGTAGGAAAAGATGCTGCAGTGATGTAGGGAAGATCCTTTCAAAGTCCAAGGCTGAAGGTTTAAAATACACTCATTTCTTCTGGTATTATGAATTTGGCCTTAGGAAACACTGCTTTGAGGGACTCCCTGCATGGAAAACCATTTAAAATAAATTACATGAATAGTATAAAACTGTGGTCCACTTACTCTATTGTATTCCACTCTCACTGGAGTTAAGATGACCTAGGTGCAGGCAGCAGAGTGTACCCTTGAAAAGAAGTTGTTCCTGAAAAATCTTACTACTTAGCTTGAAATGCATTGCTACTTTCTCTTAAATCAAATTTTAGTATTGTAAGGCCTAAAGTGACACCTTACAGTTGTGAACGGCAGAGGGAGTGAATCACTGGAGCATCACATTTCCTGTGCAAGCATTAAGGGACACTGAGCAGTGTGACTGACTTGCTGGTTTAAAATTCTTTTTCATTAGAAAATGTTCAGCAGAGAATAGATTAAACACACTTTTGTTCCTTAGCTCCATTCCCATCAAATCAGGGACAGTCTTTCTGTTAGTTTCTGCTTTACCTTTTCCAGAGGACATGTGGTTTTTCTGAACAGTGTACTTTACTAGGTTGTTTGCTTTTTGGGCAGCGAGGTAGCTGACTGAGACAGAGTCTTAGGTTGTACTGAGATCCTAAAATATATCCTGGACTAAATCAAAGAGACAAGTAGGCTCATGTGGTGGTGAGGGAACATTTGTCTTAATGTGCATGATAGCTATTTTTCAGCAGATTGTGGGCTTTATTTAATGTTTCCCTTTATTTGCAGATGTTCTGCAGCAGCTTTACCAGGGACTGCTGTGGCCTATTTCCCATTTCCTTGTCCTGCCCCAGCACTGACCCTGCTGTAACCTGGTTCAGGGAGCTGAACCAGACTGCAGGCTAATCGTTCTGTTTCCGTGGGATTTGTTGGACAGTTTAGCTCCCTGGAGTTACTGGCAGGTCATGTGAGCCCTGCTGTGAGATCAGGCTTGGCAGGACTGGGGACCCCTGAGCAGAATTCAGGGTGTTCTGGAATTCTTCTGATCTGGGTTTCAGTGGCACTTCAGCACTGAGTTTCTAAAACATACTTAAGGTTTCTGCAGTGTATTGTGCTTATTCAGTGATGCTGGTTGCTGGTGTTTGACCCTTTGTTTTATCCTTCTTTTTTCCTAGTCCTCATGTGGTGAAATACTACGGCAGCTATTTTAAGAACACAGACCTGTGGATAGTCATGGAATACTGCGGTGCTGGATCTGTGTCTGACATTATTCGATTACGAAATAAAACTGTAGGTCCTTTCTCCTTTGAGTGTATGGATGGGAATCTGGGTGTCCAGCAGCTCAAGGAAGCTATGTAGTTAGGGCATAATTCTCAGTGTTCAGTGCCTGACACAACCATTGGCCATAACTTGAGATGCAGGTCCTTTGTTCCTCTGAAAATGAGAAAACTGATTACATTGAGTTTTGGTTATCTGGATAATTTAATTGGTGGAGCGGGTTTTGGTGTGTTGGCTTTCCTGAAAACCCAGATTGATTCCAAGTAAGACCCTACTTTGCATTGCTTTGGTTATTGCAGGATGAGAATTACTAGTTGAGAAAGGGTTATGGATGTGAAATGTGGTAGTGTGTATATGTATGCTGGTTGTGATCTAATTCTGCTACGTAATGCTGTAAGTCACTAATTCCCTGCTGGTATGGAAACCTTTAGTGAAGGCAGTTAAGTGGCAATTAGTGAATCTGAGTAAAATACAGACCAAAGCACATTAGTGCTGTGTCTCAGCCCTGGTATGTTGGCAGTAACTCTTCCCTTCTTCAGCTCACAGAGGAGGAAATTGCTACAATAGTGCAATCGACACTGAAAGGACTCGAGTACCTGCATTTTATGAGGAAAATACACAGGGACATCAAAGCTGGAAATATATTGCTAAATACAGAGGGACATGCTAAACTTGCTGATTTTGGAGTGGCAGGACAACTTACAGTAAGTAAAACCAGGGTGGCTGTGTACATTTCAGTTTATCTTTTGAGCCTCTGTATGTGAGTGTGATGGGGTTGTGGAGATTGACAAATTGTTCGTAGCTGGTTTTTAGCACTTTGCATCAACATGAGATGCTAAACCAGCAGCAGATTAGAGCAGATCTTCCTCTGTGGAAGCTGTTACAACTAAGTAATGGTTTGCAATAGCATTTGCTGCTTTTTTTAGGATACTTTTAAATTCTGTGAGCACGTTTTAATTGTTCGTTGCAGACTTCTGTATTCTGGTCTTGCTGAGTCGAATAATCTGCATGCATGCAAGATAATTAGGGTGATAATTCATTAATAACTGTTTTGTTTGTGGCTAATATAGTTGCTGTTGTCTGGATCTTTATCCTTCTCTCCTCAGGACACCATGGCAAAGCGGAACACAGTTATAGGGACCCCATTTTGGATGGCTCCAGAGGTGATTCAGGAAATTGGGTATAATTGTGTGGCAGACATCTGGTCCCTGGGAATCACTGCAATAGAAATGGCTGAAGGAAAGCCACCCTATGCAGATATTCATCCCATGAGGGTAAGGACTGTGGCCTTAAATGTCTTGCTAGATGGAAAAGGTTTGACATCATAGCTGGCTGAATCACGTATCAGCATGCAATCTTGCTTTTAATGTACAGAACAAGTTGTTTTCTGTCAGTTCTGTACTGTTGATTAAATGAAAAGCAGGTCTTTGTCAAGAAGAATCTGCACGGGTATAAAAAAACTCACAATCCTCTTCTGTTAAGACATAGCTGATGTTCTTTGTTGGACATGAAGGATATTTTCAGCTGTGTTATCTCATTGTGGATTTTTATTTTTAATGCAAGCACAAATTTTAAAGACTGAAAAATGTCAGATCCACACTTTTGGGGCACATAATGCCTCAGCCAGGTGTGAGCACCGAGTGAGAAAAGTCTTTTTTCCTGCTGCTTCATCCCTGTGAGCAGATTTGTGTGTAATACTGGCACAAACTCCTCAGAGGCAGCACCTTGAAAAGTCCACTGTTCTTTAGTACCAGCATGTGTTTGGGTGTATTTATGTTGAATTGTTGATTTTAAGTTTTGTTTTGGAAACCTGAAATACTCTTCTGCTTTCAGGCAATCTTCATGATTCCTACCAATCCACCTCCAACGTTCCGGAAGCCAGAGCTGTGGTCGGACAATTTCACAGACTTTGTGAAGCAGTGTCTTGTGAAGAGCCCAGAGCAGCGAGCCACTGCAACACAGCTGCTGCAGGTCTGCCTTTTCCTAGGAGAACATAAGCTCTGGGGGAGGCTTGCCCAGGGTAGGCTGTGCTGTGTGGCTCTTGAGATGCTGGTTTCATTTCTTGCTGCTCCTGCTCACTACAGATTTTACTTTTCAATAACTCATTTTAAAAATCTCACACTCAACTTCAACTTTCAGTTCTTCTCTAAGAATCAATCTGACTTCAACTTCCTTTGTCTTCTCTGGGTTGTTTTTTTTGTTTTGGCTTTAATGGTTTGTTGTTGATTTGCTGGTTTTGTTTGGTTTGGATTTGTTGTTTTACTTTCAAATTCCCACCAGCACTAGCCAAGAAACTGTCTGTTAAAACACAAACCAGGGCAGGCTAAATGTAAGTAGTTGCTCAGAATGTTCCAGGCATGGTAATGGTCTGTGTAATTGGTTCTTGACAGCTAAGCTAAGGAAAGAAGTAGAGCTGTGAGAGGTGAATGAGCCCAAGGTCTCACATCAGTTGTGTCCTTGGAGCTTGATCTTGTTTGGAGGGTGGAAGGTCTAACAGAAGAACTGGATCTTAATTTTAGTAATGTTTCTAGTTAAACCTTAATTTGATTTGAAGTAGGCCATAGTAACAGTGTTTTACTTTTCTATCCTGCTTTGGATGCAGTGCTTATTTGTTTTTAAAATATTTCTCAGCATCCATTTGTTAAAAGTGCCAAAGGAGTATCAATTCTGCGGGACCTGATTAATGAAGCAATGGACATCAAGCTGAAACGCCAGGAGGCACAACAGCGTGAACTCGACCAAGAGGATGAAGAAAATTCAGTGAGTATTTAATAGCACGTGTGGAAAGTCCAAACTCTTGCTCCTTTCATAAGGCTTAGCTGCTTGGGGTTTTGTTTTTGCAATATTTTGTCCAATTGCCAGTGGATTTGACTTAGTTCTGGAGTTTTCTACTTTACGATTGTGTAACCCTATGCTTGGTCCCTGCTCAAGCTGTATTTGAGTGGGACAGGCAGCATGTGTGGGGTACTGTTCACCTTACAGTGTAGCTTGAGAGCTGGGATTGAGTAGGGCTACAAAGTGCTGTATGCAGAATTGATTCGTTTTCCCAGTTGGATTATATTATTTGTGCAGTAGTGAGAATTTTTTCATTTTAGATTCAGGTCTTAGACTGCTCTCCTCATATGGAATAATAATATCATCTCTGATGCACTGTGATGTAAGTGTGTTGTGTTTTACTATTGTGCTTTAGAACATCCCTTATAGAAATTTTCTTCTACACAAGAGCAACCGACAGAAGCCTGAGGTGAGGGCATGGGAAGTGTTCAGGGCTTGCTGTGAATTTTGGTTTGGCTCTTTGTTTCAGTGGCTACAGCATGTGAATTTGGGAAGCATGTTGAAAGGTGGTTTTTGAGCCTCTGCCTGCTTCAGCCTGAATAAATGAAATGGGCAACACAAGTCTTTGTATGCCAGCCCTGCTCAAGGGGGACACTTGAGCAGCATGGTCCACAGTATCTGTGCTGAGCACATTGTGCATCTGATTTTGCAGTCTAGGACTGGATATTTATTCAGTGTGGAAGTAACTTTATTGGTCATGTTGCCTTGGTGTCAATTCTACTAGTACTGTCCCTACCCTGAGTTTTGTCTTTGCCATCCCCTCTTCATTTCTGACTGACCTGGGATCACAGTGCTGGGAGGTGGTGTCTGTGCAGTGGAGTTGAGTCCTTTCTGTTGGTGTGTGTGTTTTCCTGAAGCTTCTCTACTCCATGTCTGCTAGCAGGAAAGCTTCCCAAACACTTCCAAAGTGCTGTGGAAACTTCTGATGTAGTCCTTTGTTAAATGATGTGTAGCTAACAAATTTATTACTTCCTATCACCCACTCAACTCCACACAAAATTAATTCTCCTCTACTAACATCTTGAGTTTTCTCCTCTCTTGTTATGGTTTTGAGGTTGGAAAGTAAATTTTATAGACACTCTTGACACAACAGGTAAAAAGCTGGGGACGCCAGGATGTGGAGAGGTGACATTTCTCTTTCCATGGTATTGAGATGGAGTATCACAGCTTGATGTGCAATACCTGTGTGTTTTCCTCCTAACAGTAACACAGATCAGTAAGGTCGTGGTCACATAAAGAATGTGAACTTCATCCTGAGAACAGAACCTGAGCATCTCATCTAAGCTGAGATGCCTAGAAACTGCTGTAAACCTGGAAAGAGACTTCTGTTTATGCAGTTGGATAGCTGGTCCACATTTCCAAGAAACCAAAGGGATTGTGGAAATCTTGACCCTGTTCTTCATGAAATCCTAGTCACAATACACACTTAGTGAAGCACACACACCACCTGATGAAGCTGCCACCTTTGGCTAACATAACTCTGCCAGGAAGTTGTTCTGCCAGAATTGGTTTGAAGAGGTTGTGTTTTCCTACAAAATCAGTCTCCTGAGCCTTGGCAGCAGTAATTCCAACTTTTGTTATTAGTCCCTTTAAATAAATGGAAAGATAAAAAGTAGTTTTCATTGAAAAAAGGTACCAAACTTTGATAATTTATTTGAATGCTTTTTAAAGATTTGCAAATGTAGTTCATTTTTCTTCAGTGCTCTTAAAGTTTATAATGAGTAAAGCTACCTAAATGTCAAAAACAGGAAAAAAAGCAGGATGAGGGGCATTTCTTTCCATGTGCCACATACTCTCCAGACTTAGACCTGGTGCTGTCAGGTGACTGGTGACTCCTCAGTGAGCTGTACCACTGGAGACTTAGTGGGTTAGGGTCAGCTCTCAGAACTGCCTGCATGAATAGAAACACTAATGACTGATTGAGTGTTCTAATCTACTCTTACAGACACTTCACCTGCTCAGAAATGAGATACAACTTGCACTGAGAAGGTTCTGCTGATTATTTATCTGTTCTCTTATTTATCATGCTGGCAGAAAAGTATTCATTAGTTTCCATTACCTGTTTGGAGCTGACAGGGAGAGAACAAAGTGCATAAACCAAACGTTGCTTCTGTGTGTGTCTGTAAAAACCTCTGAATTAGTGTGACCTTCCAGTGTCCTTAAATACAGACACTGTTCATGGGGCTTCACCACCCTGAGTAAAATCTGTTTGTGGCATGTTTGGACAGGAGGAGGATGAGACGGATTCGGGTACCATGGTGAGGGCGAGTGGGGATGAAACTGGCACCATCAGAGCTGTGAACACCATGAGTGATGGAGCCAACACCATGATAGAGCACCATGGCACCCTGGAGTCCCAGCTGGGCACCATGGTCATCAACACCGAGGAGGAGGAGGAGGAGGGCACCATGAAAAGTAAGAAAACATCTCTGACTTCTAGAATATTACTTCAATCTTCATGTGGGCTATGATACGTATTCCCAACCTGCTTTGGTATTTTTGGTAGATTATTGTGTCTTTTGGTTGCAGGGAGCCAAAACTCTTAGGTCAGTGCCCTCTGGCAGTAGAGAAACCGTTCTAGGTCCAAGTTTCAAGCCATGCTTTGTAGTCTTGCACTTGGTATAGCTGAGGTGCACAATTTCCACAAGCTTTTGTGTTAATCACATAAGATCTGAGTCTAGCTAGTAGTTTGGGGGTTTTTTTGTCAGTTCTATTTTCTTGGTTTTGTATTTTTCACAGAACGTAGAGGGGGACTGTAACAAGGGGTTAATCACAAAAAGTGTGTTGTTTTAGATGATGATCTGGCTGTAACCTGGCCTCTGAAAGCAGTAATTCTGTTTCAGGAGTGATGCATTCAATGAAGAGACAGATTTATGAAATGACAAATATATTGCAGGCTTCATCACAGCAGGACGTGCAGGGGGAGGGTTTGGCATGTCTCTGGACTGGTGAGCTGCTTTGGTGTTACTGTAGTCACTGAGGACAACCCAATGAGCTCTGCTGCTGTTTCAGACATTCAAGTTGAAATCCGTGCTGTCCCAAAACGGGAAAGCTTACTAAAGCCACAAGCCTTGTCAGAGGATGTAAGATTTAAAATTATGTGACTGATAGTCTATGGAAGACCTTACAGCCTGAGCTGGAAAAGAGTTGAAAATTTTCTTTGATTAAAGAAATGGCAGGGAGAGCCTTCCCAGAAAAGTATGACTACAAGAAAAGGAATCTCTTCTGAATTATGGATTCTAATAGAAATCCATTCCCACTGGTTTGTTAACCTCACAGTCCTGAGGCAGAGGTAGTCAGGGATGACTCAACTGGATGTTTGTTTGCTCAGGGACTGGGGAAAGTGCTGACAGAGGGCTTAGCAGTACTCAAGTATGACTGTTGCATGCAAGGCTTGTTCTTTTGGCTCTGGCATTGCTTCCAAAGACTTCCTTGGCCATCTGATATTGAGCCTGTAGCTGTTCTTCACAGGAGTTTGGAAAAATCCTTTCCTCAGGAATTTCTGTGCTGAAAGCTTCTTCCTTGTCATGATCCTTTGAAGCTTGTGAAACAATGTTGGGTTTGAGAGGGAGATTTCAGCAGAATCCCTTTAAAGATTTTTCCAAACTTTGATAAACATGATTCAGCACATTAAAACCCAGAGGTGTCAGTCCATGCAGCAGCTTGGGGCAGCAAAGACAAAGGTGTGGTGAGAAGGCTGGTCTAGCAAGGAGATGGATGGATGCTTAGAGCAGCTAAAATGCCATCCAAAGAAAGGGACATTTCAACAGTATTAAATAAACCTGGTGAAGCTGCAGTTTCTTTGCCAACAGACAGCACTGATAGTTTCTCATCATCAGTGTGTATTGTTCCATTTCATGGCTCACAACAGCAGAGGTTTTGCTGTCTGGTGCTCCTGCACTGCCAGCACTGTGTAAGTAAAGCTCCTCTCGAGTTTATCTTCGGTGTTTGACATGTGCTTATCTTCTCACTACCTTTTTGAGGCTGCAGTGCTTGTAACTCAAAAGCACCCAGTGCTGTCTGTGGTGTTCAGAGGCTTGAGGAGATGCCTTTGATAGTGTCTCTTTAGCAAGGACATGCTCTGGCTTTGAGCAGAATCAGTGATGAGGATGCAGCGATGCCTTCACCACAGGGCAGTCTCTACCCTCAAGAGGGAGCTCCACGACAAGCTCTGACACCTCCAGATCTCGTGACTGCAAAGTGGAGTTTTGATTTTAAACCCTCCTTACACTTCAGGCTCCTTAAAGACTCTCTGTTCTTCAGCTGCTGCTGTGCACGGTGTTCCCAGCCAGGTGTGTGGCAGAGGTGCTGCAGGAGGTGTTTGGAGGTCCTGGGGGTGCTGCTGGCCCAGGGACCCCTTCATGGCCCTGGGCTTCACTCAGTGATGCCTTGTGAATCCACTCTGCTGCAGGCTGTGCTGCATATTCTGCCTGCTTGTAGCTTCATTCCTGCAAATCTGATGTTGATGAAAATGATACCTGTGCCTTAACACCCTTTTCTCCTCCTCCCTGGGCAGTGTAACTCTGAAATGCTGCACAGAGCAGTTCTCAGTTTGTTCTGGGGATGCAAGGCAGTGTCTCTGAGCAGCTTGCCCTTCATGAGAATTCCCTGCAGCTCCATTTTTCATCTGGCCATTTACATATTCATAACAATCAGTTAAATGCATTTAGCCCTAAAGCTCATCAGCCTGCTGCAGAACCCTCTGGAGAAAGTGCTTTTTTGTAATCTTAAATACAAATATAATAATGCTGTATGAGAACAACTGAGTTTTAAGGAGCTTCATTGAATCATATTTTTAAAGGCATCTATCTATTTTTTTGGAGTTTGTGTTATGACTCACAATAGAATCTATTTTTAAGTTAATAAAAAACTTCTGTTTTGTTTTTTTACATGGAATTATAGCTTCCCTAGGTGTCCTGGGCTTTTTAACTGCAGGTTTCTGAAGTTGTGTTCTAGCTCTTCTTCCTAATTAAAAAAAATAAATCTATGTGTTGACTAGTTTTTTGTTTGGTTGTATTTCTTTTTAATGTGAAAAGTGTGCAAAGTGTTGTATTTCAGTGTTTTATAGATAGGACTGTTTTAGAAATCTCTAGCAAACAACTTCCAATAGCTTTGAAAGTGCAAACAACTTCCAGCAGACTTGAAAGTGATTCTTGCATAAATCAATTTATCACTTCTTAGGCTCAGAGGAATCTTAAATTCCACAATTTTACATTGTAGGGGAAGTTTTGTTTTGCAGTCAATTGAGCTGTAATTGTGTTTGCTTAAATTCTTTCATTTGCTTGGCTTTATTCTGGGCACTCAATATAAATAGTCAGGCAGCATTAAAAATGTCACTGTGACATTCTGTTAGACATTCTGAAAGCACTCAAGTGATTGCCTGAGACCACAGATACTGAATTGTGCTGTGACACATTTTACTTCTAAATCGATTGCTGAAAGATTACTTATGGATTGCAGTTAAACTATTCCAGGAAAACTTTAAATGTAGCTGGAGAACTATAGATGAGCAATGATTTGTAATAACAGACATTTCCATTGTGCTTGAGAGCTGGAATAACTTCTGAGCTGTTAATATGTCTGGAAATGTCCTTTTTAAATTTTTCTATGAGAGAATATATAGTGCTAGTAAACAATGAAGCATTTTTTACTCTTTATGCTTTTACTCTTCCTTTTTCTGCTTTACTTGCTGTACTTGTTTAGATAGTGGAATCTTGGCATGAATTTGTCTCTTTGATTTAAAGAGTGGAACATAATTTTATAATGATGTTGCCTTCCTTGAACACTGCAATATGATCAGATCCAAGTGAAATTGGATCTAGTTTGTCTAGTACTATAATCTGCCCTTTTTTTCTCTGCTAAAGTACATCCTGTTTGTTTAAGCATCAAATCATTGGTGAATTATATTGGAGAATGCAGAACTGCCAGCAGTAGTGTGAGTTGGGCTGTCTGGTGTTTGGGTTGAGATGAATGAGGAGTCTGGAGATGGGGAGGATTGTGGGTGTGGGGTTTTTGTTCTTGTGGCACACATTCAGTAGAGTGTCTGGTGCAAAGGCAGACCAGAAGCTTTAATAACACTGTTGTCTCTACCTTGATAATGTGATATACTGGTAAAAATTCTTTAGAGTTTGCAAATGTTCAAAAAAAAAAAAAAAATCCAGGCTTCATTTTTACACAGTTTGAGGTGGCTTGGGTTTTGTTGTGCTTTCACCATGCCCACACTGCTGAGCATGGTTGTGTCATTTTAAAAAAGTATTTCCCCTTTTGAGGGGGAATTGGGCTTCATTAGCAAATTAAATGAGCTAAGATGCAAACTTGGCAATTTCCTATTTGAAAAATGATTCAGAGTAAGCTTGTCATCTTGGTGGCTGTGTGAGACATCCAGTGGGTCACACTTAAATCTAAGCCAGAGAAATGTTTCTGCCAAGACTCAGGAAACGTTTTTTCCCATGAATTAACCTGAGATTTTTCACGTAAAGCAATGACTGTAAAACCTGCAGTGTGAGCAGAGAATGAGAACGAGTGGCAGAAGGATTATGTGACTGCATTAATATTGTAATTGACTAAAGTATTACTGGTGAGTAGCTGAGGTAGCCATAGATGATAATATCATTAGTTGTCCAGAAAAAAAAAAAGTGCAGTGGCACGTTATCCAAATTGCTCATGGAGAATAACTCCACATCTTGTCAGGATTTACATCATGTGTGCGTCACAGATACTGGCCAAAGGTTCTTGTTTTGCCTCTGGTTTTCTCCATGGACAGTAATAGCTCTTTGCAGCAGCTTCCCACTACTTAGTGTTATTAATGTCCAGTGGTGCAGTTCTGTGTTTAAAGCAAATTGGTCCATTTAGTCATAATTGAACCATAAAACACTCCCAGAATTATGCATTTAAATAACATGCTGCTTATACAAACTCCTACATTGATTAAATTGTTCTGGAACTGTAAGAATCATCCTACTGCCACTCCTGGGATGTGGAGAATACAAATCTGCACAGAGAAATGTTCCTGTTTCTTTTTGACTTTTAATAGCAGCCATGCTGGCAAGCTTGACATAAGCAGTGGCCAACTGCTTAAGAATATTAAGGTGTGTGAACATGCAGACAGCATTTCTGAGGGATGGGAGGTGTTGTGTGTGCTGCCATTTTGTTGTTTTTCTTTTTCTTTTTGAACACTGGCCCTAGTAGTTGAAATACTGGCTCTGTGCAGGCTGGAGAATGAAGAGAAGTTAAATCTAAGGGGGATGCTTGTCTACCTTTGGTTGTCCAGCATATTTGAAAAAGCTTCATTGCTAAGACAAAGTTAATTGGTTATCTTTTTATCTCTTCAGAGATACTGAAATTGGAGAAAGAATCATATGTGTTTAACAGAGCTATTTTTGCTGGTTTTAACAGTTTATAATTGAGCACTCCTGTATTTAGCAGGGTGGGGGATAGAAAGTAGGGGATTTTTTTTTTTCTGGACTGAAGCATTCTTCTTGGAGAAGATGGGAGATGTGACTAACAGGGTCCTGAGCACTGTGCAGGACTCAACCAAGAGACAGAATAATAGTAAATCACTTATTAAGTACATCTCTGTCCCATGCACATTTGTGCATTTGCACATACAGGCAAACTGGAGCCTACCTGTCTCTTCTAAGAATAAACTCACTCTCTACTGGATTGAAATAAATTCTGGAGAAAGCCTTACTCCTAAACAGGAATAAGAAAAAGTGTAAACTCTTAAATTCCTTCATTGCAGAAGTTCAAATTTGTTTCTACCAGCAGATTTTCCAGCTTCAGCGGAAAAAAATGTTCATTGCAATGTTGTTTTCTGTTCTCTCTAGATAAGCAAATGAGTTTCTGGCTTGTGAATAGAAAGGGAGTGAGGAAGTGCTTACTTGGTTCTGTGCCATCTGGGGAGCCTGAGCTGTCACCCACAGGTGCTGGATGTGAAGACTACATCCCTGCTGATGGGGTTGTTTCTCATTAAGATTTATGAGGAGCTGATCCAGAGGATGCAGAATAGGAAATGTTCACTTCTTTCTCAATGCCCCTTCACATCTCACTGCCTGCCACATGCTGTGGCTGCTGGACTCAATTAGCAATTCAGGCTAATGAGGTGAAAGACATGAAGTGGCCACTGAAAATCTGTGATGGAGGAAGAAAGCTGCTCTGTATTTTTAATCATGTCTGAAATTTAAAGCAGAGGAAATATAAAAGGAGGTAACCTGGCCTTAAGCACCCTCAATTACTGTGAGGATTTCCTCCCCTATTTTTGGAAGGGTTCTCACTATAGATGTTACAGCTTTGAGTGAGTGTTGGTGCTCTTCTCCTTAGATGTCTTTCACACCTTATTCATTAAGAGATTTAGGTTGATTTTTAAATTTATTTAGGAGTTTCTTATTAATAGCAGAACCTGTTGGGAGTGTTTTGGTTTGATTTAATTTGAGATAGGCCATAATTATAGGGAGACTTGTCCTCATAAAGAGATAAAAAGTGTTACGTGTTCTGCTTTTAATATGAGGAAATTTCATCTTCTCTTGCTATGGGATGGGCTTATTAACAATGGAGCAATTTTTGCTCTGGTTGAGTAATTTGACATCTCTCTGCTCTGCTGCTTAAAACGACTCAGTCCTCTTCAGACTGTACAAATTATGCTGTCCAGCTGCTAAAGTTCATCTGTGATCTCTAAAAAATAGCCCAAAGCAAAGAAAACTGCAGTTCCATTTGAAATTTTATATTAATGAAGTGTTGCTTACACATGATCATCAGGCACTTTTTTGTGCATTCTAAGCATGTATTTTCAGTCTTAAAGCTCCATAATTGAATATAAAGCAGCAGCTTACTGAGACTAGTGAGGACTAAGGCTTAGTAGAGATTGCAGCTTCTGAATTTTTGTCAGATGCACATACATGTACCAAGGATCACATTTTAGTTCCAAATCACTCATGTAGTAATTGATTATTCATTGTTGCTGATTCATGTCAGCTTCATTGTAAATTAATTTGTAGCATTATCTCCTGACTGTTCCCAGCCATAACTCCAGCTCCAATTTTTGTGGTGTAGGGAGGAAATCTAATCATCGTGACTTCAAGAACAGCTATTTAAGTAGTACCTATATAAACTGCCTTGAGTAAAGTGCACACAAAATGTGTTCCTGAGGTTATCGTACTCTCCCTCTCATGACAAGCTTTATAACTCCAGAATATTCTCCCTAAGTAGACCTTAGCAACCCCTTTCAAGAGGAAAGAATAATAAAACAAGGATTCTTCTGATGTCAAGTTTGAGTAGAGAAGAATAATTATAGAGAAAAGCAGAAATTTTAGTTTCATTGCTCAGCAAGCTTGTTCAGCTAGATAGAAGATCTTTGTAAATCTCGTTTTCTTTTTGAAAGCATCCTTTGAAGCTTGTGAGCTTCTGAAAATTTTCAATTGTGAGAGCTAATTTGACAAAATCAACGAAATGAATCTTTTGATTTCTGGGACTAGATGATGGCAAATGATCTGGTTTCATGGATATTCTTTACTGCTGGGAATGAAAAGTAAATCTCTTGCTGGTTTGATTGACTGGGCTGTTTCTTTTTTATCATTCTGCTTTCTCTGCAGCATCATATGGAAATGCAAATGACTTGGAGGCTCTCCATAGCTTCTTTGTCATCTTTTGCTTCATGTGATGAGGTGGTTTGTGTGCTGCAGTCAGCCCCTAAGACTGACCTATTCCATTCCCTCGACTATTCAGACAGGTGACAATTTTTGGAAAGGAGTGGATTGTTCTGTTTTTTCCTCACAAGTTGCCCTTGCTGTAGCCTGGCAGAGGAGAGCATCCAGCACTGGCTTCTTGCAGAGCCCTGCCTGGACCTGCCAGTTGTCTTTTGGATTGTCTGGGCTGTTTGTGCTTGGAGAGAGATTGTCACACTGCTTTCACACTGCCACATGCAGTTGGACTTGTGCTGATGGATAACACAGAAATTGAAGTTTACAGGGATATTTGTTGTGCACAACTTACAGCATTCTCTACCTTTGGACCCACTAGTTTCACACCTTTTTCTGTTCTCACACACAACAGTACTGGTGTTCTTATACTTTTTAAACATGACTTTAAAACCAGGCAGCACGTGTGAGTTTTCCATGGAGGGTTTCTGCTCTTCACAGGACACAGGCTGAGCTCAGAGCAGCCCTGCCTGCTCTGCACAGCCACTCTGAACCTGCAATTCTGCAGTCAGCTGGACCAGCCCCAGCAGAGCTGTGGTGTTCCATTTGTGTAATTAATATAGCTCCTCAAAGATGACTGCATATCTAAATGATAGACCTTTAATGGCTCCAGGGAGCTCTCATGGCTCATCCTCATGAGCAACTCTTTAGATTCCAAAATAGATGCAACAGTGAAGCCTTTCTTGTCACTGTGGGGTGACCTTCTCATAAAAGGCTCTTCTCCACCACAGTTGTGATCTCACTTTCTGTCAAATGTTCATATTTTAGCCTAACCCTATAAAATTAGGAAGTTAAATGCTTTTTGGCACAGACGTATTTGGTGCGGTGTCATCTTTCAGCAGCATCTGCTTCTGCAAATAGCAGCGATCGATTTTTGTCTTTGGCTGCCTGTTATCAAAATTTTAAAGATATAGTGGTGTGACTCTTGTGTTGAATTAATAGCAGGTCATCTTTGGAAAGATGACACTGCTGTTAAGTGCTAAGATTGACGAAAAGGAATTCAGTTGTGCTGGGATGATAACTGATTTGATGTAATGTCTTTCTGTCTCTGGGAGCATTTCTGTCGGTCTTGCTGCATCCACACCCCTACAGACATCACAGCAGCAACTAAAATTTCAGATATCTTAAACCTGCATCACAGCTATTTCTCCCTTTACATTGCCATCTTTTTTTTTTTCACATTTTTTTGTCAGTTAGCAATCTCTGCTTTACGTCAGTTAAAAAACAAAGCAGCGCTAAGATGCAGTGTTACGTGTTGATGTGTGGAAATGTGCTAAAATTGGTGACTAAATGTACTAAAANGCTTTATGTCAGTTAAAAAACAAAGCAGCGCTAAGATGCAGTGTTACGTGTTGATGTGTGGAAATGTGCTAAAATTGGTGACTAAATGTACTAAAATTGGTGACTAAATTTACTTAAACTGGTGACTAAATTTACTTAAATTGGTGACTAAATGTTGGTTGTGTTGGCAAGGCCTGAGGTGACTGCAGGGTGAGAGGTGTCTGAAGTGTGAAGAGTGCCACAAAAGCACTTGGGTGGGCAGGGAGCTCTGGTGCTCATCACTCTGATTCCCTGTGTGCAGTGGTCCCTGGAATGGGACAAGTGCAGTGTCAGATCTGGTTGCTCGAGGCCTTGCAAAGTCACTCCAGTCCCATTCTGTTGCACAACCATCCCTGCTGTGAAACTTTCTTCCTTTTGTTCAGCTGAGTTACCCTTTGCAGCACTTTTTTTTCCCCTCATCCTCTCGTTGGGAGAGTGAGGAGATCACACAGAAAGTTCACTGCCCTGCATTTCGGGAGGGCAGATTTTGGCCTTTTCAGGAGTAACTTGGTAGAGTATCATGGGATAAAGTTGTGGAGGGAAGAGGGGCCCAAAAGCTAGTTCATATCCAAGGCTAATTTCCTCCAAGCTCAGGAGCAATGCATCCTGACAATGGGGAAATCAGGCAAAAATGCCATGAGGATAATCAAGGATCTTCTGGACAAACTCAGCCACAGAGAGGAAACCTACAGAGGGTGGAAGCAAGGACAGGTAGCCTGGGAGAAATACAGAGATTGTCCAAGCAGCCAGTTTTCAGGTTAGGAAAGCTAAAACCCTGATAGGATTAAATATTACCAGGGACATCAAGGGCAGCAGGAAAATCTTCTCTAGGTACACACATTTCCCTGTTTTTCCTTTTATCACTAGCTGCACTGAGCTGAGTTGACATGCTGGAGGGAAGGGATGCCATCCAGGGGGACCTGGGCAGGTGGGACTCTGCAGATCTCTTCTGCCAAGTGCAAATACTGCAGTTCTTGGTAAAACACAAGATGTGAGCAAATGAGTGTGATTATTTTAACTGGCACTCTGGATTTAGCTCTGTTTTGAGTGAACAGTTTTTTAGAAAGTAAATAGAAAAGAACTGAATATGCCAATGTCACTGGAGTGAAACATTTGCTTTCACAGTCTTCTCTGCTGCAAACAGTAATCTTCAAAACAGAACACAAACATGATTTAGATTTTCTCTTTTTTTCTCCCTAGGAAGTCTGAATTACCAAGACCCAGGCTAGCTGTCAGTGGGCTGTGTATAGATTAGCCTGGCTAGTTATGAATTCCTCTCTTTCTACAAAATTATTTGGTGTTAAACATTGCCATGATTGTCCATAATAACTTACCTCCTGCTTCAAGCAGGCTGAGCTGCAGCAGAGTACAAGGGGTGTGTTTACTTCATTCTAAATAAATGTTTTATCACTCAGCAGTAATTGGATTGTGATTGTATTTCAGTAATTATTCCCAACAGCAAATCTGTTCTCCACTTCGCAGACGTGTTCCCTGCCTGACCTTCACGCTGCTGGTCTGAAGGTGTCTTTCTTGATCTAATTATGTATGATGAGTTTTTTAGTTTTGGTTTTTAAAAAAGGGGAACTACTGCCAGGGGTATAATAAATTGTCTTTGCTCCAGTTGTCATGTTGCAAAAGTATCAGCACTTCAGTTCATGCTTGAGCTTTTAGCTGGCCCTGGAGAGGCAGAACGAGGCAGGGCTTTTTCAAAATGCATCCTGACATTTAGGGCTGTGCAGAACCACACTTCTCTCAGTATGATAACCCAAATATCCTGCCAAGGTTTCTCATACTTTGTAGAAATTTGTTCCGTATTTAACATGTCTATAGACAAATAATTTCCTAGAATATCTTATAGCTGACCAAGGACTTCATGCACTTCTCTGAGGTTCAGATAGAGTCTGCCAGGGAAGTTCTGGATCACTGGGTGGCAATTTTATATGCAAGAATAATATTCTGTGATTAAATCTTAATGAGTTTCCAGAGCAGCTAATATTTTTTCAAGAGGAAAGCGCTGCTGAATGTCCTTAGAGAGGACTGTTTTGTGACAGCCTGCCTTCTGTACAGATTCTTGTGGGAGAGTCTCTGCATTACACAGACCCTGCCAGCCCATCACAGGGCATCCCCTGTGTGCTTGTGTGCAGCTCTGAACTCTTGGTTGGTTGCCTGCCTGACAGATTATATTTATTTCAAACGTATAGCATTCAGCACTGAACTTACTTCCACAGTCCAGACTTAGGCTGTGTTCTGATGCCATTTTCTGTTAACTGCAGCCCTGATCCTGCTTCCTGAAAATTATGGTTTCTGCATCACCTAAAACATATGTTTCAAGTATGAGTAACTTATTCTAGAGAACCTTGTGTTACAGAACAAAACCATTTAGTGGGTTACAGTGCTTGCTTCCCTGCTGCTCTCAGGTTTGGTGGAGCATTTCATCATCAGGAGCAGTGCAGTGGCATTAAGCTGGGAGCAGCCTGGAGCTGTGTCTGCAGCTCTCATGGTCCTGCTAAAGCACCTTTGCTGTGCAAGCCTCTTAGTTTGGACTGAGACTCTTCTCAAGAAATCAGCTGTGCTAAACTCAGGACAGCCCAGTTTAAGTGTGCAGAGCCTGGGCAGCATCTGGTGCTGGACTGGTTGCACTGCTGAAGAAATCTTCCCCTGGAGATGCTGGAAGCCTTGTGACCTTGACTTGCTGTGAAGTTAAATTTCATGTTTTCTTCCTGTTTTGGGTTGGTTTTTTTTTGTTTTTTTTTTGCTGTCTATGTTGGTAATTTCCATCCTTTCACGTTTCATCACTTCCTTCCTTATTGTGCTGTCATCACCCTAAAAATGAAGCCGCCCTCCCATTTCTTATTACCCCAAGTTTCTTAATTGCAGCCTAGAATTGAATGGTTAATCTGTGTATTTGGCTTGTTTGAGTCTAAATCTAAGCCTTTCTTCCACTAAGAAAGTTGGTTCAGAAGAGCAAATTTACAAAAAGAAAACTAGGGCAGTAAACTTGAACACCTAATGACTATTTATAAGAAGAGGAAAAAAAAAAAAGAAATTTTGCAAGCTAAATAAAACCTTTCTACCCAAACAATATAGAAAACTTGACCACTTCTACCCAAGGTAAATTTTGTGGTATTTATAAGGTGTTTGTGGTCTTTGAAAACCTCATTTTTCTGTTCACAAATGTGAAGGTGAGTTTCTGTTTGTAAAACAGCACTGTTTATTTTTGAAGCTTGCTTTTTTTGCAGTGGACCCTGGCTGGGATGAAAAAGCCCAGCCTGTCTCACCAGCAGCTGTTCAGTTCTGGCATCAAGCTGGTTACCTGGAGTGTGCTGTCAGGGATGGATTGCAGCTCCAGAGGCCAAGGCCTCCAGCACTGTAATCACTTCTGTGCTGGCCTTTCAGCTTTCCTTCTCCACTTTTCTCACTGTGCAGTCCATTTTATGATGGAAAAGCTGCTGAAAAATAGTATTTTAGCAAGTATTTTAGCAGTACTATGTGATTTAGTGTGTGCTAAAAAAATAAAGTCACTTTTGGGCATGATGTAGGGCTGTACAACCAAAACTGTATTTTCCAAAACAACTATTTTTTTTCTTATTTTTAATATTTCCAGGGAGGGATGAAACGATGCAGCCAGCCAGACCATCATTCCTTGAATACTTTGAACAGAAGGAGAAGGAGAATCAAATCAATAGCTTTGGGAAGAATGTTTCTGGCCAGACAAAAAATTCATCTGATTGGAAAGTACCACAGGATGGAGACTACGAATTTGTAAGTCTGTATTTTGAAATTCAATCTATGTGACAATCTTTAAGAATTTTAGTCAGCTGCCATGAGATTATTTCTTGTTTTGACAGACTAATGGAAACTTGAGGAGGTTCTAATTGCTAATGCATTTGGATGGGGCATTTTGAAAAACTCGTTTTCTTTATGTATTTCTCAGTAATCATAGCCAGTCATTATCTGTAAATGTTCCTTGTTTAAAAGCAAACAAAGGAACAAAAAAGCCTGAGGACATGAAGGTATAAGCTGTCTTGCTTTAGTTCCCCATTATACATTTAAAATTAAAAAAATACAGATGGCAGTTGGAAAATACAAATCCTCATTGTGTAGTGTTTGACAAAGAACAGTGTTAGAACTATTGAATTTCCTTGTTTTTTCAAGCTTTGGCACTGGATTTTGTTTTATTATACAAACATCAAGCTTGTCTTCATTTCTCTTTCCAAATCCTTATTTTCATTCTTCCTTCCTAAGGCTGACGTGCTCAGAAGTTCCAGGAACTTTTCAGAAGCTCAAAGAAAGAGCAATTATTCATACATTTGATTTAATTCTCTCTGTGTGTGTGTGTGTGTGAGGATGTAAAATTTCATGTTTGATTTCAAAAAGGCAGGAGATGCTGAGTGTTGTTCCCCCCTCGTTGTTCTGCAGTGCTCTTGCACTGCAGGCTGTTCCTGCCCCGTGTGCTCACGCTGCCCGTGGTTCAGGCTGGCACTCTGGCAGGAGCTGGTGACACTCCCTCCACAAAGTGTGCAAAGCAAAATCCCTCTGCTGTTCACAACCCCAGGAGATGCCCTCCCTTCAAGGCTGGAATAACAGCTGGAGCTTTTGATTCTCTTTCTGTAGGTTGTATAGATGTACTGCTGTTGTTTTGTTGTCTTTTCTCTTGCTTGTTGGAACCCTGGGCACTGAGAATTTTAGACTTTCTGTGCTGACAGACCCCCAAGAGGGCACTGCTTTTGACCTGAGGCTGTGGAGAAGGTTTCCAAAATTGAATGATAGAACTGGCTTCTTCCTCACACAGGGCACCACTTTATCATGTTTTATGTTTTTTTCTGCCAGAGTCAGGATTAAATGCTCAAGAGACAGAATTTCGTGTTCAGACTCAGATGTTTATTAATTCTTACCTATATTACAGTGAGTTCTACAGCCCTTCTAGCTAACAAGGATGATGTATCTCTCTCTCTACAAGGCCTTTTAAGGGCCAATCTGTCCAATTAAGAATGAGCACCTAAATAATTTTTACTTTTAACCCAATAACCAAACACCTGTGACCCACAATGCGGATTTTTCTATCTGGTTACAAAAGTACCACCTAGACCCATGAAGAAGAAGGTGAAGAAGAAAGAAACCTCTGCCCTAAAACTTCCATCTTGCTTTACCTGCTTTTCTTATTTTCTTATTCAGGCTGCAAAGAATAGCTGAGGGGACCTCCTGCATTGCCTCCCTCGTAGCCCTTTGCTCTGTGTTATCTTTGGTCTCGAGGGATAAAGTCACTGATAAATGTGTTTTGTGCAAAAATAACCCTCAAGCTGCCTGTGTCTCACAGGGCCTGGGCCCAACACATGATTCCAGTCGAGTCAGATACTTCATTTATCTCATTCACCTCGTGCTGTATCTTAATTGAATGATAAACAATTGTTTTCCAACGAGTGGCATTTCCCAGGAGGGATGGGCTGCTTTGGAGTATCTTCAGAGTCTTTTGTAGTCTGCAGAGGATGGCCCGGGGGAAATTTGCTGTAATTATTTTACTTTCTAATTTGGTTGATAACAAGTTTAGCAGTGTATTTGCTCTGAGTGGGATGCACTCCCACTGTAGGTGCAGGGTACACCCAGCCAGCACAGGCAACACAAGCAAAGGACACTGCCTTTCCAGCAAGCAGGACCCACAAATATTTTTAGAACATGAAAAGCAACTCTTGTGACATGTGTGACCCTGTTTACTGATTTCCATTAGTACTGCAGTATTGCCATGTGCACAGATTCCCACTGTGCTGGAAGCAATAAAGGCAAGCAATAAATCAGCCTTTGGGTCACCTTTGTGAAGGAATTTGTAGAAATTTCACTTCCCAGGTCTATGTGTTTCTCTAGTTCTGTTGTGTATGAATGTACTAGCCTGCCTTGCATGGGAATTTTGGAACAGAGCTGCTTTTTTTTTTTCCTGTAGGATGAGAAAATTGCTTGAAAGCAGCCTTAATAAATAATGTGGGTGTTTGTATAGCCCTTATCTGAGGGTTGGTAGCAAGCTCACTTTGTATAATGTAGTCAAAGACTTAAAACCATGTATTTTTTTCCCATTCGACTAAAAATTGATTGATTTGATGGCTATCTATGGGTAAAAGTCATGTTTATTAATGATTTATTAATTGAAAGCATCAATGTAATAAGCACTGTGGAATAAGGAAAAAAAAAAAGGCATTCATCAGTTGTGTCCAGTACATCTGTCCTGGACCTGCCTGCAGCTATAACTTCTGCATTGCTAAAGTAGGCAGCTTTGAGCAGCCTTTTTCCACAGTTTGCAGCATTCCAAGTAGAGATGTGATCAGTGAGATGCCAAGTAAATATTAGTTCCTCTGGGCCTTAAGAAATGATTGAAATATTATTGCTTTCTGCCACTGCAGACTAGATAAATATGCCTTCTCTTCTTTTCTGTATTCCTCTCTCTCCTGTGTGACTAGCACCTGGAGTCTCCTGTATTAAGAAAAAAAAAAGGCAATATTAAATTACAAAAGATTTTTGCTCTTTTTTTGCTTGTGGCAAAACCATTTGACCTTTTCTTGACTAACATTGTTCTTCTGAAGCAGGCAAATAAGACACTATTTATATCACAATGGCAATGTCACATTAGATGAGGGTTAGATGGAGTCAACCCCATCCACTGCAGAGCTGAAAACCCAGAGATCCTGTTCTGAAAGGTGATGAACTCCATTCCTCCTAAATGTGATGCTCTGACTGTGTTCTGGTTGTGATCAGAGGTGGCATTAATCCAAAGTATTTCCAGAAAAGTATTTCCAGCCTTAGATTTCTGAGGTAGAAATTGTTATTAAATGATTAGTTAATGCCTGATGCAGTTAATGTTTATCCCCTCTCATGTTTGAACAAGGATCTTTTAAGCCCTGGTTGACTGCAAACAATATTTTCAACATTCTGATTTATTTAACATGGGGAGAAAAATACTAATTGTGTGCAAAAATTCTTGCTTTCAGGAAGAATATATCAAACTCTAGCAGGAGATTGCTGCAGGGGTAGGCTGATAATGGGCAGGCTGCATTGTATGGATAATTCCTAATTGCCATAATCAGATCTCAACATTTTTGTAGTTGCATTTAATTTTGCCAGTGAACATTAGTCACATGCTGTTGCACAGACTTAATAATGCCAGAAGATTTGTTTACACAATGTCCTACATTTTTTCACTTTAATCTTTCAGTAGTACTGTAACATATAGGAAAATTAGTTGTGTAGTGTTCCCTGCCCTTAGATACAACAAATCCTTTACTTATTCCTATTTTAAAAGCCTTTTAACTGCTCTGGGAGGTCAGTATTCTAATACCACTTGTGGCTATAGTAGAATCACTTGCTTTTATTCTGGCCCTGCTTGAAAGGCCCTCAGTGTTGCCAAACCCATTGTAGCACATATTTGTGGATCAGCCAGTTATGAGTGTTTTGTATTACATCAGTAATCCTTTTATTGAAAGCCTGTTTTATTAGCAAATTAGCAGGTGCCAGCCACTCCTGGCTTATGGGAGCTGTGACAACACTGAAACCTTACCAATTTTATTTCATTTATTTAATTCCACAAGCAAAAATCAGTGGCATTTGGGTCCTAGTCAGTCTCAAATTTTGCCATTATGATGTGACTGTGGGGGTTTTTAATTCCTGTATTGTTGAGCTTAGGTTTTGCTGTCATTCTAAGTCATAGTTTTTTCATTTATCAGTGAATTTTTGCTATCCTGGGGGGCTTGTTTTGGATGTGAAGTCAAGTAGGACATGAACAGAGATTAGGGCAAGAGTACTGCAGGACATTAAGTCTTCATGGAATTGGAGCTGTTTGCTCCAAGGCTTTCTTTGATTCCAGCCCCTGTGCATCTGCCAACATTCCTTGCCTGTGTAAGGCTGCCTGTTGAGAGCTGGATTGGTGCAGACACCTTCACCTTGTCTGTGCTGCCCTGGCAGAGCAGCAGGAGGGAGCTGGGCTGCTGGAGGGGGGCTGTGCCATTCAGACCAGTGTTGAAATCATTTTCTGACTGGCAATCTCCATCCTGCTGCCTCAGTGCTGGAAGGGAGATAACCAGAATCAAGGCTTGTGTGTCTGTCTTAAGAAATGTGCTGCTTCTTTTGGGAAAACCCTGATTTTCTTGCACCTGCAAGGTCTTGGTGGGTCAGACCTTTCCTGTTCCTGCAATTATCAACAGCCCTAATGTGGGTCCATCCTTCTCTCTCCTTGGCTTAATGAAGAGGGTCTGCATTCACAGGTTCTCTCATTGAAACAGAAACACTTTGGAGCAGAGCTTCTGTCCTTAGAAAAATAAAACTAGCATACACCCTTGAGAATGTCAGGCTTTGCAGAAGTGGAAGGAGTAGAGGTGGGCAGTTTGTCAGATTTCTGTGCAAGGTGGCAGTGGCCTTTGGTCCCAGTGCCACCACCCTGCAGTGTGCTGGGAGGGAAGCTGTATTTCAGCTCTGTGTGTCCATGCTGGGAGTGCCATTCTCTGTGTCAGCTCATCTTTCAGCTCCCTCTGAGCAGTGTCTCACTGGCTGCTGATGGGAATTTCTTTGGACAGGAAAGATGGCTGTGATTTCCCTGGATTCCAAAACAGCCTTCATCACTTCTCAGTGCACAGTGTCATCTGTTTCTCTGCTGCTGGAGAGGGCTGTCCTGCAAGCAGTAGAGCTGTAGATTATGAAATTTTTCCAGGGCAAAGTAATAAGGATGAGCAGGAGGTGTTAATTGCCTCTAATTGGGAGGAAAAATGCAAGAGCTCCTCAGCTGCCACTTCTTTCAGGGCTGCACAGGCAGAGCCCCCAGGTATGAGCAGCAGTTCTCCCCAGTCTGCCTGTCAGGGATGGGCAGAGAGCTGCACAGGAGTTGTGGGGTCACACTCAGCTCTTCCCCCACCTGTAGATCTTTCTCCAGTTGTTTGACCTGTTGCTTCCAGAGTGCTCAGGCCACAATTTGCTGTCCATATGTGACTTCTCTGTGGCACGTGCTCCTTAAAAGAGACCAGTGTTGAAATGAGACATCTTTTTTTCAGAAGTGTCTGTGCACCACTTCCTGTGGTCTCTGGTTCTGTTTGCTAACCCTGAGTCCTGCCCAGGGCTCCTTGGAGTTGGAAGCTGTAGGAGTTGGATGCTGGCTCACCAAGCCAGTGGGACAAAGAAGTGGACAATAGAAACCTATTTCACACTTGGAATTGTAGTTTGTTCAGATAAGAGACAAAGCAATGGTCTGACAAGTGGTTGAAGCAAAACATCAAGAAAACACTTAGAATTTAATTAAGTCCAGTTTCTAAAAGTATATTTTCATCTTTTGGAGATCTTAAATTACCTGCATTGCAAGAGTTGTTATCACAACTGCAGTCTCCTTCAAATAGCTGAATAACTGTATGTCCGTTTATAATTATTTGATAGGAAACTGTGATATTTTCTCTGTGTGTCTGTAAGCAGCTTCTAGCCAGGGCTTTTAACAGCTACTACTTAGATTTTTCATTTTTTACAAGTATAATGTAGATAAAAGCAAACCTTCCTCTTCCCTGAGTGAAGGTATAATTCTTTTTTCTTGAAGTAGTAAAGAAAAATAAAATTTTCTGTTCACTGGAGGCAGTGTATCATTATGCTGATTCCACTGGGATATTCTGTTATTATTTGCATCCTCATTTCTGTGCTTTTACTTAGTAGTTAAAACGTTACAGTGGAAACAGATTTTTAAAATAAATTAATAAATATGTAAACCCACTTCTGGTATCTTTCCCAGCAAAAAAGTAAAGTGTGTTTGTCTAATGGTGTCTTCAGCTTGTTCAGCCTGAACAAGAGGCTCTTTGTTTGCAGTGAAAACGTGAACGTGAATCTGTTTCCTTCCAGTTAGGTATTGATGTGATAGAAATAAATTGAAGTTGCTGAAAAGTGTATAGAAAGGTGAATTCTTTCAGAGCAAGGCTGCCTGAGCACTAGGATTATGGCATATTTTTTATGTTCTTATTTATATTTTATATTCTTTTATATTTATATTATTCTACATTTTATGGGCAGACAGCAGCCTGGCAGTGCATGCAGGTCAGAGTCAGCAGGTGTGGTCCAGGCAGAGAGGATGCAGCCACGAGGGATTGCAGTGGGCTGGAATCCAGGCCAGGGAGGTGCAGTGAGGATGCCCCTGGAGCACCAGGTGCTGCCCAGCACAGCCACAGCCACAGCTGGAAACTGCTGCAGGGAACTGCAGCTCCTGCNGAACTGCAGCTCCTGCTGCTGCCCTGCACCCTGTGCAACAACTGCAGGGAACTGCAGCTCCTGCTGCTCCCCTGCACCCTGTGCAGCAGCTGCAGTTATCGTGGCCATGGCTCAGCACGGCTCCTTCCCTCTCCCAGCTCTCCTGAGGAATGGCTCATACTGGAACCATCTGTTTCTTTCACTGGAAGTGATTTATAGGGAGGAACTGTTGGAGGGCAGGTGATTTATTGCTTATCAATAACAGTAAACACACGCTGCTTTACAATGACCAGAGTCTCTAATTTATTGCATTCTGTCTGTGAAGGTGTCATTTGTCTTGTGAGCAGCTCGTTGTCTGCCAGTACCTGGAACATTCAACGTCTTTGGTTTCTCTGAACATCCATTTGGATAGCATTTGTTAGCAATCTAATATTGATGCTTTATAGCTTTACTACCTTTTGTCCTTTTAGAAGTTCAATCGATTAAAAACTTGAGAGTATTTTCTATGCAGTTGCCAGCTTTGAAAATGATGGCAGACTGAATAATTGGCTCTTATTTTGTTGGAATTGGTCTTTGGGTCTTTGCTGGCAGTAGGAAGAAGGCATGCTGAGGACACAGGGTTAAGGCAGATGCTAGGAATACTTGCATTATATGAGAAAGCTGCTGGTGTGTGACTTTATTATTTTTCATTTTATAGTGTTTCCTGACTTTGCTGTGATCCTCTTAGGTTTATCTTCCTTTTACTTCTGCCTTTTAAGCCGCTTGGTAAAGGTGTCAGATGCAGGCCTCTGCACTAATCTTCCTGTTCCTCCTTTCTCCCAGCCAAATTACTCAAGTGAGTAATTTGAGTTGGTTACTGAGACACCAGAAAGCCTGTCTGCTTGGACAGGAGCAAAAAAAGCTGTATTAGAGTGTGCATATTTGTAGGTCATTTAAATGGCATTACTGAAAATCATATAATCGTGTGACTCCTATTGAATTATTATGAAACTTAGATTACATTCTTTATTTTCTAAGAGAGCAAGTTTCTCTGACCCTTGTGTGATGAATGAAGATTGATTGTTCAAAAAATCCATCTGAATATGTAGTTTTGTGTAGAAGAATAAAAAAGTTTGATTCAAGTAGAGCATTTTTCAGTAACATTTTTGGAAGACTAAACCAAACACTTTGAGTAAATCTTCAGGGATTTCTCTGTCCAAGTGTTTCTTCCCTTCATCTATCATGAACTCTCCTTTTTCCCAGTGGTGACTGGAATAAAAATTACTTCCCAGGCACTGATTTCTTCCAATAGTCTGACTTTGAACATAAAGTGAACTTATTTGCTGGGGCATTCATCAGTTTGAGAGATAAAGCCAGATCTGGGATGGCTGATTGATATCTCTGTCTGGGCCCTGTGGAACTAGGGCAGATTCCTGGTTGGGAAGCAAGAAAACTTGAGATACTTGTTTCTGCTGTGCTGGATCTAAAATAAAGATTTCTTCCTTATTGGGAGAATAAGAAAGAAAAAATGTGGGAGAGCATTAAGGTTACTTTTTTTTTTTTTTTTTGTGGGAGAGAGGGAAACAAACTCAAAAAGGGCTGTTTTTCTGACAACAGGAGGCAGTCCAGGATAGACAATTATTAACTTGCAAAACCTGAATTGTACCCCCATGGTATCTCCTTCTTATTGAGGAGGATCTTGAAGTGTATTACCTACATGTAGTTCCACTGTGAAGTATGATTTATAAAAAGAGACAGGTTTTCCTGATGTTTTATTCATTGGTTTTAAATGTCACCTGTCTTGATTCATAACACTGACATTCCTTGAATGGATTTCCTCTTCTTTTTTTTGTCTTCAGCCATCTGCCAAGATTTTTTAAAGCTCTGTTAATTGTTTATTTCTCTTTTAAGCATTACCTTTCCAGCATATTTAGTATATTCTTCCTAGAAAATACTTTTAACTTGTGACATCTTTATTAAGGACAAATGGTTCATTTTGTCACCTTGTAGTCAAACAATCTTTTTAAAAATAAGCCCAGGAGCACCTTGCTTCTCTGTTTTATTGTTTAAGTGGTCTTGAATCTTCTGTGACATTTGCATGAGGAAAACACTCTGAACCTCACTGCAAACTTCATAGTTCATGGCTGTGTCAAACCACCAGCGTGATTCACAGCAAGTTCTGTGTACGTAGGTTTTATAAACCTTTCCAAATTCTCTTTGTAACAGCAACAACAACAAAAGAATATACCACATTTGGTTTTAAAATTTGTTAGCAATATTTAAAATTGAAAAAGGTACTTCAGAGATGTGTCTCTGCTGGGGAAGAGAATAGATTCCTGCTCTCTTCCATTTGGTAACAGGGTCATTGCTCACCACCTGCTTTCACTTTGGTGCAAACTGACATTGATTGCAAAGCACTTACTGCCACAACTTGCTGTCAAATTCTCATTTTTTGCTATATTTTTGTATGTAGCAGGCCTTCTGTGACATGAGGCTTTTAGATGAAACTTGCAGTGAGTGGGAAGTAAAATGAGTTGCTGTAGTTTGTTGCTTAGGTCGTAGCCCTTAATGGAGACTGAAATAATGTAACCTGAAATCGACTTCATATCAGAGTACTCAGACTTGTAAATTCAACATCCTGGACTATCTTGGAGGCCTCTTGCCTACTGTAGATTTAATCTGCTAAGACATTGACTGAAAGTTTTGCAGATGAACTAAGTAACTAAAAGAACTTCATCCTGGGTCTGTGATTACTGGGTTTGTTCACTGCTGCTGCATGGTTAAGGTCAGGCTGCAACATGCATTTCTGCTTTGGGAGAAAGGGGAGAGGAATTGAAGATGTAATACTGGAAAAATACTCTCTGACCACACTGCATTCTTTAGAAAACCTGTTTGAGCCTTGTTATGCCTTGAGATCTGTTTTCAGGGCTGGATGTGTTCTTGGCACAGCATCTCCCTTAAAGAAAGAACACTGCTGCTGAAACGAGATCTGTTTGAAATGCTTCTGAAATCTTCTTCCAGCTCATCTGTCAGTGCAAATGTTTGTAAAGGGTAATGTAGCTTAAAAAGACAAGCTTGTCCAGGTTTTTCTCATCTGTAGCAAAAAGGGCTCCTTTTGGAGACTCTGCATGAAGGGTCTATCATAGCTGCTCTGGATTCCTGTGAAGACTTCTGTGAACACTTTCCAGTGGGCAGGGTCTCATCTGGACAAATGCCTGAAATGATGAACTCTGAGAGGAGCAAAGTTATCTCAGCTCTGACTGCTGGACCTGGTGCATCTGACCCTGTGCAGCCTCTTCTTGTGTTACTTCAAAACCTGCAGAAACATCGAGGTGTGCTTATTGCCAGCCTAACTGGTGTGTGTGTAACCTTTGGGTGTTTTAGATCAGATATTGGGGTGAAATCCTTCCCTGAGAGGGTGGGCAGGCCCTGGCACAGGGTGCCCTGGATCCCTGGCAGTGCCCAAGGCCAGGCTGGACAGGGCTGGGAGCAGCCTGGGACAGTGGGAGGTGTCCCTGCCCAGGGCCGGGGTGGCACTGGGTGGGCTTTGAGGGCCCCTCTCNTGAGAAATGAAGTGTTTAATTCCTTCTTTTGTGTCCTGCCATCATGCAGGATCATTATAAATGGATACCCAAGTAACAGTGAACAGCTGGGGAAAGCTTTCATAGTGAATTGTGCAGGTTAATTTGAGATGGATTTTGTGGAGATGGTTCACTTGGGGACTGTCTCAAAAAATATTTGCCTCTTAAATATTAAACACATGCCCTTGGTTTTAAAGACAACTGCATGAACATGCAGCTATTAATTTTTCCAGAATGCTAAGAAATCTCTGTAATTCAGTCTTTCCTCTGAAAGCTTGTAATTCTCTCTCCTGTCTTCTTTGCCTTCAAGATGCAGCTGTCTCCTCCTTACCCTGAGTGAAACAGGGGAGGCAGAGCAGCACTGGACCAAGGTTTTATAATAAGCCTCACTTTTGGGTAGACAGTGTGGGGTCTTCCTGCAAACAAACCCCTTTCAGCAGCTCTCCTGAGGCTGGAACTAAAATGGGAGACTAAGACTCAAAAATGTGTGTTGAATAAAGTTTAATACTCTTACAATAAATAGGCTCAGGTTATTTAAAGCTATAATGGCTGCTTGCCATGGATGATGTAGTCTTAAGCCTTTGAAACTGAAACTGTGTGTTTTAAGCCTGCAGATTTGAGTGTGTGAAGTCTTCAGATGTGTTAATGGTGCTTCTTACTCCACATCATTAATAAAGGCTGTATTCAACTACTGATTTAGTGTTAATTAATTGGTTACCACTTCAGTTACATTTGTGTTTCATACTGAGAAATATTGTATGAATTAATCACTCTGAGCTCAGGTATTCTTACTTCTTCAGTTGCTCTGCTTTATTCAGGATAAGTGATCCTGAATAAAGAAATTAATTGTTAATCCTTCAGCAAGTAGAGCCCTTAGGAGCAAGGGAGAGAGGGCTGAAGGGTACCTGGAATTGGAAG
This sequence comes from Buphagus erythrorhynchus, assembly GCA_013400855.1. Lineage (NCBI taxonomy): Eukaryota > Metazoa > Chordata > Aves > Passeriformes > Sturnidae > Buphagus > Buphagus erythrorhynchus. The sequence goes on from VZTT01066919.1 coordinate 34,990, forward strand.
AAAGGTCCTTTATGGACCTATGTCCCCTTCCTATAAGAAATCAGTTAAACCTTTCAGATTTGCAAAAAAAATTTTGTTTGATTTAAAGGAATCAGCATTTCTGACAGATTGCTCTTCTTAAAAAAGAACCCACATTGGTCAGCTCTGTACTTTATAGCTGAGTTGTGTGGCTAGCCAGATCCTCGTGGCCTTATGACATGATTTATTTTAGCATGTTCAGAGGTATTATTGTACTCTTACTTAAGAAAATTAAATCATAATCACTTAGGGAAGGAAAAAAACCCTGCTGTTTTTATTTAATCAAACCTCTGGCAAGCAAGTGCTTTTTAAAAGCAAATGGTACTCCTCTTTTGCACTTTCTTTTTTTGCTTGCTTGTCCAGACAGGCTGACCTTTTAGCTTGGTTTGTAATTCAGTTACTGAAGAAAAGAATAGCAGTGAGATAACTTGTCTTTGTGGTTATAGGATTAGCCAGCCACTTTCTAAGTTCCTAAAGGATTTCAGGGTTTGGACTTCTTGAAGTTCAGTGCTGCAGAATAACACTGACACAATTGGTCATTCCCTTTGTTTAGATTAAGTGTGTACAGTACTTGGGATGGTTTTGGAACTGAATGGGGCTATTCATACTCATAATTGACACTAAGGCTAAAAAAGGAAATTTAATCTTGGAGCTTAGAAAATTAAAATGAATTGCTCTTTTTTGAAAAAGCTTTATTTTTTTAATGACCACTCAGCACTCATATCAGTGAGTATACCTTTGGATGGGTTTTTTTCCTTAATACTTCAGGACAATGTTGAGGATAGTAACAGCTTGCAAAGGTTCTATGGTTGTGCTGGCTGTGACACCAGAACTTCCCTGAGCCTTGTAGGAATTGCAGCAGGGGTTAGTGAAGTGCAGTTCTTGGCTAGGAGCAGCCCAGAGATGCCAGTGCTGGTGATCCAGGCTGTGGTGTCCCCACAGTTCTGTCTGGGTGGCCAGAGGGAATGGGATGTGTGCTGTAATCCTCTGAAACTGGGAATTTCCTGATACCTTGCCAACAGCAAAGCTGCTCTCTGGTGCCTAAAGGCTTTTGGGGAATAGGGGAAAACTTCCCAAGTGTGGGGAGGGTGGGAAGGCAGAGGAGGCTCTGAGCTGCTGAGGAGCAGCTGTGTGTCCAGAGTGTGCATCTCTTCCAGAGCAGCCACAGGAATGGACTGCTCAGGGTGGGATTGGGAAAGGTCCTTGCTGAACCAGCAGGATCAAACTTTATGGGTGCACATGTAGCCTGAAATAAGATTTAGTGGAGTAGCAAAGCTGTGGCAGTTCTTGCTGGAGAGGAGCAGTGGCCTCAGCAGCCACTGGTGAGACTCCACCAGTGCTGGAGCACAGGGGCAGCTGCCCAAGGAGCTGAGATCTGTGCCTGGAGATCTGGGAGAAGCCTTGCTGAGGTACAGGGGCCAGGCTGGAGGGAGAGCTCTTGGCAGCTGTCATTCCTGCAGAGGAGTTTGCAGTTCACACATGATCTTCCCAGTGTGTCTGGCAGGAAGAAGGATGGCACACAGGGCCCCCAGAAATTCTGTAGGGATAGTACAGATCCTATGGTCTGGTCTCCTGAACCTTTATTTTAATCAAGTAAGCAGAGCTACATGGAAAATTAACTGGAATCCTTCCTGGCATCATAACAATAAGGTGCTTCACTTTCAGGAGCTCCACATCTGTGCACATGAGGTAGAGCCATCCCAAACACTTCACTTGAGAGGCCCTGGGTCTCCTGTGGTACAACTCTCTGTTAAGATGCACTTTTCCAGTTCAGCTGGGGCTCAAAAGCTGAGTGTATGGTAATGTCCATCTTTTCTTCCACAAAAGTAACGCTGTGATTGTATTTAAATATTTAACTGGCTTAAGCTGACTTGAGCCCTGTGTCATCTGATGATCTCATTGAAAGTGTTGTTTCTTTGTGGAAAGCCATCTGCTCTTCAGGTGAGGTGGGGCTGAGTCTCCAGATGTGCACGATCACAGCTCCTGTTCTCTTTCTTTGGGCAGTTGTAGCTGCAGTGCTGTTTTGGCTGCTGCTGGATGCTGCAGCCCATGATGTGTTTTGCCAGTACATTGCCTAAATAATTAAGGTGTGTTAAAAGCAGAAGCTTGTGCTGCTGAGACTAATTTTTCAAATCTTTTGAAAGATTAATATCTGTATTTTTAATCTTGCATGAAATCCCACAATGAGTGCATTTCATCCCCTGCTTTCATAACAGTGAGAAACTTCACTGACATGCTGATGCTAAAAGAGAGGAAAATGAAGATAATTAGTGCTTGTGTAGGCACAAGGGCTTGTTCTGATTTACTGCAGCCCCTCTGTAGCATGGCTACTTGACAGATCTGTGAAGTTGTAGGGACCTGATGGATGAGGAAGAATGGTCAGAAAGTGCCAGTAAGTTCTTATGTCCTTTGCATTTGTCAGCTTAAAGTGAATAAATAGTTAATGCCTGCTCATACATTACATCAAGGCTTCCTTGTGCTGGAAACATAAACGAGAACAAGACACTTAATTTTTAGAGCAGTGATTGAAAGTATGCCAAGTGGTATTGAGGCAGCATTTCAGGAAAAATGCTGTGGGAAAAAATGGCATGCTATTCCAGCACCAATTTATATCACCATCTTCAAGAGCTAAAGTCTGGGGCACTGCTTAGCATGAGAAATTACCTTCTGCATTTAATTTTGGCCAGAGAAATTGAGGACATTTTTTTTTCTGGTTTTAAAAAACGTGTGTAGTACTTTTGAGTAATCTGTGTACTCAGAGTATATTTGATATGAGCATTTAATGGATACCTTGTTTAACCAGTCTTTCAAGTTACAGAAAGCGAATTCCAGGATAATGTCAGCTCTTACACTTGTCAGAGCTCACATTCATGGATCCCTGGGTTCTGACACCCCTCCCTGGTCTCTGTAGCAGCACTGCACTCCTGTGTGCTGCAGGCTGAGCTCTGCCCCAAGCTGGTTCCACAAACAGCCACAGAAGGGGCATCCTATGGGAGAGCTCCTCCCAAAAATAAATCTCTGTTTGAGGAGGTGATAGAACAACAGCTCAGGAGCTGAGGTGGATACACATCAAACTGATCTGCAGGGTTCTGGAGAAGGGAGTGAGTGTGCCCTTGGTTTTATCAGCAGGGAAGCATCTTGATAGCCTTGGTGATAGCCAAGGTTGAGTGAAGCAAGAGTTTAATTATTCTCTTCTGTGAAGAGCCTCCCTTCCTAAAGGACACCTGAACATTTAATTGAACTTGTAGGAATTGTTTTATGCTTGTCTCTGATATAGAGCCACTTCTGCTGTTGAGTGTGATCATCAACTGCCTCCCCTGAGGGGCTTCCACACAGCTGTAGTCCTAGTTGGTGGTTCTGGTTTTGTTTTTCCAAAGTAGACTGTAGCTACTGTATTACCATGTTAACACTTTTCATTATCTCTAACAGCAAATTCCTATTTGGCATTTAATGTTTAGCATGGCTTGAGTAACTTGATTTGGGTAAAACCCCTTCTCAAGCCACATTTAGAGTTTGCCTGTCTAAATACACACACACAAAAAAAGATGGGTTGTGCTCCCTGCTGATGGATTCATGAGTTTAAGGGGGGCTTTGATCACTGGGTATGCAGTCCAGAACTGGTAGATTGCAGCATAAAACTGGGCTTAAAAGGAAACTATTACAATAAAAGCTATGCTAAATAGACAATTAATTTGTTTTTCCTTAGCTCCCATCTAGCTCGTATCTTTTCTACGAGTTTATTTCCCTGTGTAGCGTGGGAAGCTGCAATTTTATTACTTCTGTATTTTAGTCTTCAAACTCCCACTGCCCCTTATGAAGTGATAATTGCCAAAGCCAGTTTTTCTAAAGGCTATATAAAACTTAAAAGTTTGACATCAAGTTAATGTTGAGCAGTAAATGCCACCTGGAGTATCTGGGTGAAAGGCAGGCAGAGTGACTGCTGCAGCTGGGTGTTTTCTTTCTAAAAGGCCACAAGCTCCTGGTAACAGTGGGAGGATATTTGGAAAACACCCTGAGCATGTGGAAGACAAGTGTTCAAACTAACAGGAATTATGGTAGAGGGATATGTCTAGAGGGCTAAGGAAGAAGAGAACAACTTCCTAGTTTTATTTGTAGGATTGGTTGTAGTACCAAGACTTGCAAATATTCTTCTTCTGAAAAACTGTTCAAATGCTTTCACCATGAGGAAAGTAATTTCATCTCACCAGTGTCATACACATTCCAATCTTGTTCCAGAAGTCAGAGTCCATCTGCATGTTTGAAAAGTGCAGAAAAGTGTAGAAAAACTGCATCCCCACCCAGGGGATGGAGGGTTCCTGTTTGGCACAAGCCTCAGGACTTCAAAGACAGTATTTAAAAGCAAAGCCCAGATAGCTTGAAACATTGCAGACATGTGAAGAAAAGGTTTTGTGCTAAATGCAGGGATCAAATTCAGTGTCACCAGTAAAAAGAAAATTTCAGGAGGAACATGTTTTCCACTTGCCCCAAGATAATATTTTTTGATTCCTGTGCAATCAGTGAGCTAGAGCTTGGCCAAAACTCTTTGTTGGGAGAGAAATGTGTGAAAGCTGCTGGGAACCAGCTCATTTCTGTTTGATGGTCATAATTCATGCAGCAAGGAGGTTTGGCTGGCAGTGGTTTTGCTAGAGGAGCAAATAAGAATGATGGCTGAAGTGACTCAGGGGTCACTGGACAGCTGTATTTATGTCAGTAGTGCAGGCTGGTCCAGGCAGGGGTGACCTTGTGCTGCTCAGGGGCTGTTCAGGGACCAGAGAATGTGCCAGGTCCCAAACTGGGGTAATCCCAGACCTTGCTGTAGGCAAACCAGCATGGGTGCTCCTCAGTGTGAAGGCTGTGGGTACTAAGAGGACTGAGATAGATTATTTTCATCAGCTTCTAATTCAAAAAGTTTTCAGCATTTGGGGTTTTTGTTGGTTTTTGTGGGAATGGGGCAGAGGCTGAGTTAATTCTCAAGGCTTTGTGTTTTACAACAGATTTTTTTTGTTTTATGTGAAACAGAAATCTGGCATAGTCTGTTTAAAAATACCATGGCAGGGTTTTGGGCTGTGTCCTGCTGAGGTCAGAACAGCAGAGGTATAAAGTGCAGACCATGGTGCCCCTGAATACCAAACCTGTGGCTGTGTCTGCAGAGAGATTATATTTATTCTTCTTTTGCTGCTTAGGTTCATTTACATTCAGTAGAATATCATGTTGCTGTGACACTTTACCTGACTATAAGAAATGCAAGTGGGTTTTTTCCCCCCTGTTTT
>VZTT01066920.1:9122-36711 GCA_013400855.1 Buphagus erythrorhynchus
CCCTCCTTTCAACTACTTACTATAGTCAAGGTGTCTTCTCAATAACTAGTCAGTGTTACTAGATCAGGACATCTGGATTTGTTTTATATTTATGTTTCAAATTTAAAGTTCACCCAGGAACTAGAAAAGGTGGTCTGGGGAGTATGCCCTTTAATTAATATGTCTGTAACAACCAAGAAACACAAACAGAAAAGTGATTCATCTAGCTTGCCCTATGGGACACTATCTGCAAGACTGGGGGTTGTTCAGCTCCTGCCCAAGCTGTCTGGCACATATGCTGTAAAAACAAGTGTCAGCTAATGGAGCATGCCCTCATGCTCAAGGAGACAGCAAAATGCATTGTGCTGCATGTCCCAGTGGAACTGGGCTCTGGACAGTTGGAGACCCACTGCCAAGGACAGCCTGTGCTTGAAATGTCCACCAGGTGTTAACATTCAATATCAATCTGTCATTTCCCTTGTTTTCCCTTAAAGCCGATTCATCTGTTTGACAGGTGTCATTCCAAAATTATACTTTCTTGGGTATTCTCACTTAGAGAAAAGGACAATGTCTATCCTCCTTTTGAGTAGGATCATGGCTGCATAAAAGTTGATCACAATCAAATATTTCCTCTATATTATAGACAAAAGAGCGATAACCTTGGACAAAATGAATCAGCTTGACAACAAGAAATTTTAAAAAAGCTTTCTCCACGGAATTAGCCTGAAATCTACACTGTAGACATAGAGTTAAAATCAGACATGAATGACATTAAACTTCTCTTGTTCGTTGTCCCAGCTGCAAGTCTTTGCAGTGTTTTACCTAGTGAGACGAGGAATTACTGGAACTAGTCCAACTCGACCATGCAAAGCAGCTTAACAAGCAAAAGCATCATTTGTGGCAATTTTCCTGACGTTCCAGAATGACTCCTATGGAACTTCAAAGGTGAAATGATCTAACAGAAAAGTGGAATTGTTTTGAAAATGAAACCCCCACATTTCACACTAAGTAGAGCTAGGAAATAGGACCCAAAATACCTTGCGTCCTCCTGCTCCGACAGAAAGTGGTTAATTGCTATATTGGGTGAGAAAATGTATTTAAAAGCATAAAATTGAAGGTTTAATTATATTTGGTGTGTGTTACTGGTGGAGCTTCATGAAATGATCAACAATTATCTTTCTCATCCATCAAGTGCTCAGGGATCACACAAGGACAGGGAGTAGGAATATGAAGTAAGCTGTGCCAAAAACATAAAAATGTGTTGTTTCTCTTGTAGCTTTCTTCAATTTCCCCCCACATTTTCCATGCACATTATTCAAATTAAAGTGGGTTTTTGCAGCATAGCTACTTTCCCACTTATCTGGAAGCAATCAACCCACAAAACCTTCTGAGCACCAAACTCACTACAGGACACAGTGGAGTCTCATTTTAAACCAAGAACAAATTAACGCATTCCAATTTAACTCCAGCACTTGATTAACCCAAAATGAATCAAAAAATGCTGTTCATTCACATGCAAACCCATCTTTATTATATTGCTACTCGTAAAACTTCATATGCAACGGCACAACTCTGCCAAAACATTCAGACAACAAAAACCAGCCTAATTTCAGATATTTACACATGTTTCTGAAAGACTGAGATATTTCATGCCTACAACCAAACTTTAATTAGTGCTAAAATTACAATACAATGCATCCCATCAAAGTAAGCATGCTATTTATAGCTGCATATTTAACTCTTGGGTTGTCAGGTGCTCTGTACATCGGGATCACTAACATCCTGTTTAGCTAAGAAATTCAGAGCTTAAAACACAGCTGGAGGGCGATGCACAATATGCCATGCTGTGAATGCCACTGGAAAGATGTAACTCATGAACGGTGGCTCTATTAGTACTTACATGCTTATCTAGTTACTTTTTGATTTTTTCTCATTGAGATACTCAGCCTATTTGTGAAGGATGAACAGTAGAAAGCTTGATGCTGCTATCAGATGTGGATGCACTTAATGGGAAAATCCATTACTTCAGGGAAGGGCTGAGATTTCTGTGGGATTCTACAAAAAGCTAAGCTTTTGACACTTACATAAAAGTCTCAGAAGAGCAGTTATTTGTTGTTTATTTTGAGGGGATATTTGGAATGGTAGCTTGAGGCCTGGAGTGTTCTAAATTCATCACGTAACATGCACAATTTTAGTTACCCACAGGGGATCACAGCTTGAACACCAGTATTTGGTGTTCCAGCCTGACCACCATAAACAAAGCACAGCTCTTCCTACATTCACCATCCAAAACTGGAATTCAGAGAAGTGGGGCGGCATAATGGAAACATTCCCTACCACAACACAATGCGTGGTTTCACCAAGCACAGAAAGAGTCAGTGCTTGCCAACCACTTGGGAATTTAGTTTTTCCAGGTTCCAGGTTTTATTAAAGACTCTTACCAAGCAGAGGGAGCAGGTAACAAGGCAAAGGAATAAAGAGCTCCTTTAGCTTCTGTACTTGAAGCCTGTTTGCCCCCAATTATCATCTGTCAAAGCAATTCACTCAGGTGCTTGCATTTAGCTGGGATGAACAGGTACACAAAGACATGGCAAAGCATGTTGCACTCGATGTAGAGGTGACACAGAGCCCTTTATCCACCATATAAGGAAGGATCTATAGCAGATATTTTGACCTGAGTGTTGCATGGAGCCAACTTCCACTTGCCATGTCAGATATGCTATTAGCACTGCTTAGGTTTAAGGATCTCAAGTTTATGCCAGTTAGTGCTGGTTAGATAATAATGATGGGATGCTTTGAAAACAAATCTATATCTTTTGCTTTTAAGGACAGAATAATCCAGTGGCAATTCCACAAAGTAAAAATTAGAGAGTCTGACTGCCCAAAAGAGCTATTTTCAAAGGTCGTATGCATCGTTAATAAAAGCTTAAATAACAGCAAGGAAAAAACCTGTGAAATATCCAACAACTCAGATGAACAAACAAATATCAGGTTATAGACCACAGAACCATGAGGCATGATCCCAATATATAGGTTTCCTTTCAAAGCTGGATGCCTACTTGCAGATATCCACTAAAGCCCACACATTAATTACAAAGGAAAAAAGAAGAGTTCAATTCATTTAGTTCTTTTGTTCTGTTCCAGGCATTTCATGGAAATCAGTCTGAAATTTTGAAAGAGGCCCACATTGAAGATAACCCTATAAACAGGGTAACTTGGGACTTAAAAAAAGAAAAAAAAAGAAGAAGCTTAAAAAAAAAAGGTAAACTTTCCCCACATATGGTTCTAACAGATGTGGTTTTAAATTACCATTGGGACATAATAATTTTTTTTGAATAGACTGAATGTTAAATAGTTGGCTCTTCCTATGTGACAGACATTAGCGCTCGGTGGTTTAAGCAGCAGCTCCCAATTTGTGTCTTTACTGGCATGTATTTCATTTTTAGCCCACATGGGTCAGTATGATTTAATACCCTGGCCTGATGTCCCTCTTACCAGCAAGAAAAAGGAAAAAATAGGATTAAAGACATGAAACAAAACAAAACCAGGCAACATCACCCCCCACCCCCAGCAACCAATGCCAGGCTTCTGCATTGTTCCTTACACAACAACTCCCGCAGCCCTGCAATGGGAGCTCACTGGAGATGACAGCTGAGGAAGAAAAACATTAAATAATTCAAAGCCACTAACATCAAGTCTGATGTAGGTATAAAAATAGTTACAAAACACCACTATACATGTTTTCATTATAGGAACTTTGACTTACTTGGAAACATCAAGAAAACCTCAAACCTATGCTACTCCCAGCCTCACACACTCAATTAGTCCAGCAGTGGAAATGACATCCATTTCCAAGCCCGCCTTCAATTTTCATGGCCATTTTCTGCTTGTGCACTGGGGGAGCCAGCACTGTTCCACAGCAGGAGTGAAAAAGCCTGATCCAGAGACCATTAAAACCAACAGGAGCCTTTGAATTAACAGTAATGATTCTTGGATCTGGCCCCGGTTTAAGTTAAAGTGTTGTGGTGCTTTGGGGATTGAAACAAGATTGAATGTGATTGGCTTTTGTTATCTTCAAAAAATCTTTGTGGCTGGGAGTGTCCATTTTCAAACACTCAGTCTGCCAAAGCAGTGCACATTTTAAAAAAAGGCCTTAATGAAATTCCTTAATAAGGAAACATGATGGCAAGGTGAGCTCCCACATAGCCTGTGTAACATTAACTTCAGGTGTTTTCATTTGAGCAGAGGGAAGGAGAGAGAAACAAACAGGAGTATTGACATATGGAGAATATATACCCTCACACATTAGACTGGGCAGCTTTGCTGGGGCTGGGTATCCTGATTTTATTGATATATGTATTTCATGCACAGCAGAGAAGTTACAGACTTTTTAATCTTCCAGGCTCTGAAATGGAGGGTGGGAAGAAGAAAAAACAAAGGAAAAAAAGAATCAAAGAGTCTTCAGTGCACAGAGCACAATAGAGCACCAGCTGCAGGAATCCAGCTCTAATGATGAAAGAGCTGGTAGACGTCCCTCTCTTATGGGTGTTCCCCCATTTTCTCACCCCCTAAAAGATCCACTTTTCTTCCCTAGTATCAGCTTCTGATATTCCCTTCTTCTGTTACCATCTTCTCAACTAGATGCTTGCTGTGTCTGATAATCTCTGGAGAAGACATCAGCCAAAATAAATAAATACATAAAATTCAACAAAACATTAATTATGCAGAAGGTATAAAAGAATACAAAACTAAGTGATGCAGGTGTACAATAACGTTGCTCTCCAGAGCCTGTGATCAGCAGTGTTCAGCACAGAAAGCCACAAACAGATGACATTTTAAAGCATATGAGGGGTATGCAGGGCTGCAAGCAATGGTTTGTAGCTTCTATACGAGTAATTTGTGCATCCCTCTAATCCCAAATAAGATTGTGAACAGCAGCAACAATAATAAGCCATAAAAGCTAAGCTCTAAAGAAAGCCCTGTTCAGGTAGACCCAAGTGCTTGCCAGCAAACAGGGCTCTAAGTGACTGGCAGGTGGCTTTGTGTGCTCACACATCCTTGTGAGATAAAAGCAAAACCAAGAGAGTAGGAAAAGTTTCCAAATCCCAGGTGTCTTTGCAGGGCATCATGAACACAAGAGGGATTTTAGGATAGAAAGAAGATGGAGGTACAGGGGAAACATGTCAGGCTGGGGAAGATGATCATTAAGTTGTCCCTTGGTATCAGGATTCTGGTGCTCCAGCATGGAGAAAGCAAAGGCATAATTTGCTGCTTTGGGGAAGAACAAACACTGGCTAGAAAGAAGTATGAGAAAAAAGACTCTGTTAGATGCTGACAATGAGAAGTAAAAACATTTGAGCAATAGACATCTTCACAGTCAGATGTCATAAGACAGGCAGGCTGGTTGTTCTTGCTTTATATAAAGGGTATTTTGTTGGTTATATTTTTGTTCAGATTATCCCCAGGACAAGAATAAAAGTCAAAATGAGAGCCTGTTTCATTGCTAGGCTTTCTGATTCTCTCATGAAGCCTCCAACCATTACACTACAACCTACTTTCACAGTACTGGGTAACAAGCTGGGTGATAAAAACATCAGATGAAATTCAGTATCAATAAAAGCAAAGCAATGCATAAAGGAAAAAACAATTCTAACAATGCATACATAATGTGGGCTGTAAATTAACTGGTGCCACACAGAAAGTTGGCTGAGGAATCTCCATGGGATGCCCTCTACAACTACTGGATCTCTGCTCATGCCAGTTAAATGCACAGGGAAAATTCTGACATACAGTAGGGAAAAAATAGACAATGAAAAGAGAAGAATCACAGAATAATTTATATTGGAAAAGACCTGTAAGATCATTGAGCCTAGCCATTAACTCAGCACTGCCAAGCCACCACTAAACCATGTCCCTAAGAATCACATCCACACACTTACTGAACACTTTCAGGCATGGTGATTCCCCCACTCCCTTGGAAGCCTGTTCCAATGCCTGATCCCTCTTTCAGTGAAGAAATTTTTCCTAATATCCAATCTAAACTTCCCCTGGTGCCACTTGTGGTGATTTGCTCCTGTCTTGTCACTTGGGAGAAGAGACTGACCCCCACCAGGCTACACCCTCCTTTCAGGGAGCTGTAGAAAGTGATAAGGTCCCCTCAAGCTTCCTATTCTCCAGGCTAAATGTAATATGGGATGATGTTTTATCAGGTCACATGTATTTCTGTCTTAATGCTGCATACATTTTGAGTCTACCCATGTCTAAAACAGAGCAGAATTAACAAAGACAGAGGAAAAGGCTGAAAAGATTATCAGGAATATGGAAAGACTTGCAGAACAGATAAAGTAGGATGGGGATTTTCAGCTTGGAATAGAAAAAAAAACAAAACCAAAGAGTAGAAGGAATTTATCCCGCTGTATAACCCACAAAATAGGAGTCATCTAATGAAATTACCAAACTGAGAGGTTAAAGCAGAAAAAACAGGAAGGCTTATTCACTCATTGCATGACTTTAAATTTCGAAACTTTATCTTGCGGCAATCACAAGTACATGCTGGGTTCAAAAAGAATCCAGCAAATTGTTAGAGGACAGCTGCTTCAAGGCCCACTGAGCAAGATGTTTCAAAAGACTGTCCTGAAGATAGCTGTAATGAAAAAGTGCACTCTGTATTTTAAAATGAATAAAATTAGACTTACAGCAGAACAATCAAACTACTGTAAATAGTTGGCAGCCTAGAAAAAACTCCTGCGTCATGGGACTAACCTAAACCCTCATCACCTTCACAAAGCTGTTTGTACCCCCCTTCCTTCTCTCTTCTCCTTGACAAATGCTTCCACCACATTGACTCAATGTCACTAAGTCATCAGAATAAACCAAAACCCCAAGCAAAAGATGGAGCTGGTTTTGTCCTGGGTTGATAAATTAAATTGTAGAATCACAGAATCACAGAATGGGTTGGGTTGGAAGGCACCTTAAAGATCATCCAGTCCCAGCCCTCTCTGCCATGGTCAGGGACACCTCCCACTAGACCAGGTAGCTCAGAGCCCCATCCAGCCTGGCCCTGAACACTTCCAGAGATGGGGCGTCCACAGCTTCTCTGGGCAGCCTGTGCCAGTGTTTCACTATCTTCACAGAAAATACCTAATCTAAATCTGCCCTCTCTTATCTTAAACCATTATCCCTTGCCCTACCACTACATGCACTTTTCAAAAAGGCATACATCATCAGACATATTCTGAAGGAGTCAAAGGGCAGAACCTGGGGAGGGAGGACATTAGGATGAGAGGAGAGGGGGAGAGCAGGACCCCTCTCCTTCCATGCTAATGGGTCCTGAATTTGGCTCTGATGTGAAACTGCAGCCTAAGAGTCACCTGTAATGATGATAACAAAAGAAAAAAGCTGGTCACATAAAAATGCAATTATCTGTTCTTTCAGTTCTCTGGGTTTCCATTTGGGTTCTTTTCCCCCTTGTTTTTTGTCTGTGGTTTGTGATAACAGTTGCTGTTACAATAGAATGTTGCTATACTAAATGAGAATTCCTCTGTCATCAGGACACTGAACCTGAGGGTGAGATACATGGGAATTTGTGGGATTGCTCTGTCAGTGCAAGATCTCCTGAGATTTCTTTGGATTTAATCCCATCCTACAAATCCTTCAATTCTGTATCACTTTGATGTGACTGTGGGATTCTCATTACTTGTATTCACTTCAGTTTCCAGGAAGCTTGAGATTTCATCATCTGCTAACATATGCTGAAATGCATGTGTCAGTTCTATAATAAATTTCCAATATCACAAAATATCTATAAAACACACAAATATTAAATTAGTTTGTAACACAATCTCCAGTTCTCTGTTTATTAGGGAAAGGCAAAGTTGGTAGTGCTGTCAATTACAGGAAGAGTGAGGCAGCTTTAATAATAAAACAGCATTCACAGTTTCTTATAACTATACTAAGCAAATTGTTTGGCCTGAAAATTTCCATGCCAGCTGTCTGCCTCAGGCTGAAGTTTTTTGGAAAATTTCAGTCAAAACAGTTCAGCAGATTCTGAGAACAAGGCTAAGGAAAAATATGTTGCTTTGCTCACGTTAAAAAAAAAGCCTTTAGCTTCTTTCTAAAACCTCCTCTGAGATTTTTAGGACTTAAGAGGAAGGACTTGGAATTTGCCTGGGAGAGAACTGTTTTTCTTCTAATGAATTTTGTGCGTATCTCTGTGAATTAAGCCAAGTTTAGACATCTCTGATAAAAACACTGTTGCTACATGCTCCTGGGTGCATTTATACATATTTGCCAGCTTCCATCACTTACATTTCTACCTGTGTATGACTAAACAAGATGTTTTATGCTATGGGAAGTGCCCGGTCTGCATCCAAGTGTCAGAACTGCAATCAGAGATGCTTTCTGGTTCTTGGCATGATCTCAAGCTGGTAGGACTGAATGAAGTTGGGATGAGAGACTTGGAGCAGAGGTTAGAGGGGTGAAAATGAGATAGTAAAAAGGAGCTGGATGAGGCAGAGCACAAAGCAAGGACCAGACAGAGTGGGATGGACTGAGGGATCTGTTTAGAGAAGCAGAGTACTCTGTTAGACTAAGCCATTGACACACAGAGAGACACCAAAATGAGGCAATGTCACAAAGCTACTAGCTCTTGGATGACTCAATAAAACCAAAAGAAATCAACAAAACCTAGACTAACAGATCAATAATAGGATTTAAAAGTATATATTGGAGACCCATAATTTAAGTAAAAAGCACAGTGAAAGTTGCCTTAATCAAGTGTCTGAATAATGAAACAGTCATTATTCACAAGACAGTGTTTTACCCAAGTCAGCCTGGAGATGAAGCAATGAGAATGAGGAGTAGAAGAGGAGGTTTAAAGTCCCTGTCTCACCCGTTGCAGAGCTGGGAGGTTTGTAGCAACTAAGCAGAGGACTGTGGAATGAGGATAAATGTGTTTCAGATTAAGGTAGCCAAATGATGCCCCAAGACTCTGGGCAATGTTGGGCAAATCCCTTCAACCTAGCATTTCATAATTGTGTTAGAGTGTGTTGCAGCCTACAAATGATCATCTTGACAGCTCAGAGTCTGATCTGCTGAAGTGTCAAACATCCACAGCAGCAATTAAAGACTGTGTGAACTTTGCTTTGTTTTAGCTCCACCGTAAGGAAACACTGTAAGTAATCCCTGATCACGGCTCTGTCTGCAGGAACACATCGGCCAATTGGCTCTGAGATGGTTCTCTGCTTTCTAGAACAAAAATTTGCGCCAAAAAGCTGATCACACCTTAAACCCAGCTGCACAAAGTGTAATTTTCTAGAAATAGAAGCAGCTGTTTGTTCCAGACTGACAGGATCTGTGCTGCCCACAGCCCAACCACCTAATGCTGTTCGTATCAACAGGCAGAAAGCAAATTCCAGTGTCTCTCATGCTCTGTCAGTTTTTCCAACCACTTCTGGCAGTCACTTCTAAAAGCTTTTTGACTAACCAGACTCTCCCTTTCTATTCTTCTTTATGTTACAGAGTGTAGTATTCACATCTTCTGTGTCTCAGGAATTCATTATAGAGAGACACAGAAGATGTGAATACTACAACAGAGGTAAGGATGGAATGGTTTTCAGCATCCAAAGACACAGAGGCAGTTGAAAAGGAATTAGCAGAATATTGAAAACCTTCCATTGTAAAATTTAGGGGTTCAGTTCATTTGTAAGACTGGCCCATTTAAGTCCAGGTGACCCATTAGAAGAGATGGTTTATGAATTGCAGGTCTCCAGGCATTTGCTCTTATGTGAACAGACAGTACTTGAAGATGCTCCTACCCAGGAAATGAATCTTGGCTTGTCTTATACTCCACACAGCATGATATCATAGAATCATAGAATATCCTGAGTTGGAAGGGATCCATAAGGTTCATTGGGTCCTGATACAGAACTCCTGATACAGAAGACCAAGACTGATTTTATGAATAGATCCAATATTCCCCAGAAGGAACAGGCCCAGACTGGATTTTTAAAAGCAATTTTAAGATTTTCAGTACACATATTGGAGTTTGAGGGGGTGACAACAAAGCCTATGAGCCCTTACTGCACACATGATGCAGGGTTGGACTAAAACAGACAAATAGGATTTGATCTTCTGTCTCTAACTTTTGATTGTATAACTAATCAATCTCCAGAATACTTTGAAGGCTCAGTGTGTACAAACACATGTGCAGGCAAGTGATACAGCTTCTACTCAGTGTTTAAAGAGAAAACTGCACTGAATAATCACCTAAAACCTAAATCAATGGGCAGAGAGACATTTCCTGCTTTCATGTTTGCTGTTGCTGCCGGGGCAGCACATCTACCACCGGTGCCTTAGCGGTGATTACGGCAGTGGAGCAGCATTCTGGACTGCCGTGGTTATCCTAGACCATAGCAAATGCTACTTCACTAAAACAGGTGGAGATACCTGTGAAATCTCACTGAGCCATCCCCATTCAAATGAACTGATAAATGCAGTTCAGTGAGCTCCTCCACCTAAATCGACCATCAGCAATTCTCCTCTCCTTCCTTCTTCCTCCCACTTAAAAAAAAGAATAAGGATCGTGTCACATCCTAGAAAGCAACTCTTACTTGGAAAAGGAAACTTGTCTTGTCAGCCCAAATTTGTTTCATAATGCACTTTCCTTCTTCTTGCTGCCAACACAGTGGAAGAACAGAGAAATCTGTGCCCGCTTTCATGGACATCTTCACATTCAAAAGATCACCTCTGCTGATACCCAGCAGCGCAACATTTGATGAAGTTTGAATCCCCTTACAGCACAAACAGCTTAATTCCAAGCAATTTGGTATAAAGGCAAAAAGATTTTTGTGAGTAAGGCTCAAACTTTCCAAAATTTGAACTTTCTGTAAGAAGTGTTCGTCACTGCACACAGACAAGAAAACGTGCCCTACTCACATTTCAACTCTCCCTCTATAGATGCTCCAGGGAGAGTAGAACGTCTGGCAAAAAAAATTTATATATTTCTAACAAAATTATTTACCTATCAGGTGAACCAAGGGTGAAACAGCACAGAAGAATGAAAATTGTACATTTATTCCTGACTACTATAAGTCCTATAGGCACACTACAGCACCACTCCTCACGTTATGCTGATATAATTAAGATATAAATGTATCTGTGATTATTTTTCCTTTTAATCTAGAGCAAAGAGGAAATACACGTATGTACTTAATGCTTAAAAAAATGTTACATTATAGGACTTTTTTCTCTGAAACATATCAGTCAATTATTTTATGAATACCCAATTCATTGGTAATTGGGGTAAGTTACTCTGTCAAAGTACGAAGCAACGCCAATTCAAAGCAGAAACAGAGTATTTTAGCTTTTAGTTACAATAAGCTATGCTGATAGACCTTGTAACAGGGCAGGTAACAGCCAGTCTTTAAATCTGAATTGACATTGATTTACAGAGTTTCATTTCTTTGAATCAAATCTGAGAGAGAGAGTGAGTTTCAAGCTACTTCATCTCTAGAAATTACAACTACATATTTCTTAAACACTGAAGAATTTGCTTTTAAAAGAGAAAAAAAATAAAACCTCAACTGCCTACAGAGGTAAGGTAAAAGGGAAAAGTGATGTTAAAGATATCAAACTAGCAGGTTTTTGTTTATTCATCTTTTTTTTTTAATTCTGTTTTTCTCCTCCATAAATTTTTAAGACCATCTTGATTTGAAATCCTAATAATAAATATGCCATGCAACATTCCTCCTGTCCTATCAAATCTCTCTCTTTGTGGTAATTCTGCAATATTTGTAACTTTTGATCTGGAAACATCAAGTTACATAAGATCATAGTTCTGCTTCTTGCAAATATGTGATTCTGTCAGAAAATGAGCCATTGAAGCAGGAACTCAACAGAACTGGAAATGACTTTCCCAGGGAAAAGGTAGTTCGCTTAAGCATCTCAGCTATTTTAAAGTGCAAGAACTCAATGTTTTATTCTCCTGAGCAGAGAAATGGCAAACTACCAGGTTAAAAATAATCAGAGTAGGCTCTTAATTGGAACAGTGTACATGTTGTAGACAGAATGAAATAACATTTCGTTATTATGCACTCCAGGAAACCAATAAAATAAAATAAAAAATTCACTTTGTAAAACAAAAATAACCTTTTCCCTTGCCAGCATACTATCTGCTCATCAAAACAAAAGGAAAGCACCTATTTTAAATGAGTCAAGGAAAATAATTAAGCTACACGAACTTAAAATTGCAGAGTCTTCTCAGCCCAAATCTCACTCCTTCCCCAGACCCACTGAAATTAGAAATGTCTCTCTTTTTCCATCCTTGTAGTAAAATTAAATTGGAGGAGGGAGGACTATCTTACCCCCCCCACCAACTACAACCAGATGAGCAGCTTTACCCTAATCTCTCCATAATTTTTCCCTATCCTTTAAAATTATAGAAGGCAAATTCTCCCCAGAAAAGCCTTTTTAAACCAGGACCCCTTGCTAATAAGTAAAGGAAACTGTGAAGTTAACTTCTGCATCTCCTTTTGCCTTTTACGCCTTTCCTTGCCAAAGAACAACCCGAGAACCTTTTTCCATATTAATGACCCTCTTTCTTCACCCAAACATGACATTTCTTCTCCAGGTCACGCACATAAATAACAGACAAATTGAAAATCTCCCCTTGTGAAGATGTGTGCACATTCACGCACGTATGGACAGGGAAGGAGGGTGAGGCGCAGAGGCAGGGTCCCTCTAAAGATACAGTGCATCTCAGGGCAGTGCCAGTAATTCCCACTCTCCGTGATTCTTTTTTGAGGGGGAAAAAGGGAAACAGGTTGTCCGCAAAGGCAGCCTTCCTTCTCCCCTGCCCCAGGTGTGTGTGCAGACCCTCTTCCCAGGATGGGGGTGCGGAGCAGTGGTCCCGCTCCCGAGGGAAGAGCAGCACAGGTTACATTTCCAGGTGCCCGGGAAATGCCCGGCCACACGCCGTGACCTCAGCGTCCCCTCCCTGCCCCGGACCGCCTGCAAACAGCGCAGAGCCTCATTTTCCTTGGCCATGCACTGACTCGGGGATTGCATTCTCCAGGGATCACGGCAGCAAAGAATTCTCCTGGCCACAAACCAGCCCACCCCAGCAAGGACTGATCCAGTAGCGTGGCAGGGTCTGGGAGCTGGGAATTTTACAAGGAAGGGCAGCCGGCGATGGCCACAGACGAGCAGATTCCTCAGCCTCGTAACACAGGCAGAGCCGAGCGAGCTGCTCTCAACTCTTGCCTCGCTGCAAAACAGTGCGGGAGACGCGTCTTTATGCTCCCCCACCGCACTAAATATATATATATATATATATATATACACACATATACACACACACACACATACTCCTTGTTTTTTCCACCCAAGCCTGTAAAAGTGCCACAGGCAGAGGCACTAAGTGGGAGGCGCCTGGCTCTGAAGAGGCCAATGAAATAAATTAAACACAAATGAGTGGCTCAGCCCCAGGCTCCCCCAGCTGCCAGGGGAGAGGTTGGGGTTCCCGGGGGCCAATCCCCAGCTCCTGCCGGAGCCACAGCGCGGGTGGCATACGCGGACTGCTGCCGGGGTATAGGTGAATGCATGCTAAGCCTTGGGTGTTGCAGGCACATATGGTGCACATGTTGGGAGCAGAGCACTTTCCGTAGGAGGGGAGGGGCTACCCTACTAGTAGGCAATTTTATTAGGGTCAGCGAAGCCGAAAGAAATGAGATTGGGGTAGGGCGGGAGCTGCCAAGTTCCCCTGCCCAACTCCGGCTCCCCAGAGCAGGGAGCAGCACACTAACAACTTGCCAGGCTACAGCAGAAGTTTACCTATAAAAAGCACACAGACAACTTCCAACTTCAAATATTTGCTCTCATTTTATCATTTTATGGCCCTCCCTTCGCTTGGGACTTTTCTCAGGGGAAAAAAAAAAAATTGGAAAAGATGCCGCTGTAAATTCAAGGTGAGGCTTCACTGCAAAAAGTTACGGAGGAAGATAGGGTTGAGGTGGAGGCACTAATTTTTAGTTCGATTCAGGAGTTTGGTGTTTTGCCTTGTTTATTTATTATTTTTAAATCCTACGAAATTGAACTTTCCAGGAAAAACCATGAGCAAATGCATTCAAGATGTAGAAAGGTCTTGCCTGTCTATTCAATGAGCATTTAGTCATTTCTGTTTTGGCTGTATGAAAAATGTATTTCAGACTGTGTATCCCATCAAACAAGGCAGTGGCATAAATACGATTTAATATGGTGTTTTGGTTGGGGTTCTTTTTGTTTGTTTTTGGGGGTTTTTTTTCTGTTTTTTTTTTTTTTTTTTTTTTTTTTTTTTTTTTTTTTTTTTTTTTTTTTTTTTTTTTTTTTTTCTAAATCATGTGCTTACATGGTTGTAACCACCGTGAATTTCTAAGTGTGGTCATGCTAAGAAAGTAAATAAATACTGCTTTGTAAATACTTTTAGAGTTTGGGGTGGCCAATTATTTTTTTTAAAGATTTAGAATTTTCTTAACTACCACTTCTTTTGAAGTAAAACATCCCAGATATTTTACACTATATTTTCAATCAAAACAAATTCCAGGAAATAAATGTCCTTTGGTAGCAGCCTGGTTTCAGGTTCAACAGCCCAAATTTGTATTTGAGAATGCAAATTGCTGAGAATACGAGCAGGAGTCTGAACCACTGCATTTCTTTCAGGCACTCCAGCATCTTTTCTCCAACACCATACTATTTGGGCGATCTTTTAATCCTGGCAGGGCATGGCTGGAAGCAGGGCTTTAACATTTAATGCCTAAGAAACAGACTTGTCACTCAACTTGCAGTCAAGCGCATTTCTTTTTTTCTTTTTCTTTTTGTTGAAGGCAAACCCACCTTTCCTTGGAAAATGGGAGACCCCATCCTCACCCCCGATTCTAGCACGGATCCAAATGTAAACATACGCACACACACACACACTCCCACCACGCACCACCCTGCAGCAGGACATGAGTATGGGGGGTTCATACAGAGCCAAAGGAGCCCTGTGAGCTGAGAAATACCAAGGCACTTCTTTCTTATGCTGTTTTTTTCTGCCTCCTCTCCTCCCTGCTTTTACTATTACATAAATAACACCGATTGATCTCAAAGCTGCATCCTTGCTCCAGTGCCTCCCAATCTGCACTGCTGCCTTCCCCCAGCACAGCCGCACCGCTCGGGATGCAGAGGGAAGGGTCGGGGAGGGGGAAGGCTGGATGGGAGAATCCACTCCAAACATACCCTGAAGCAAGGTTTTGGCAGTCTGGGGGTGCCTGATCCTCCCCGCCCCAGCCCGGAGCTTCCCGCAGCATCTTTGCGTCCCTCCGAATTGCTGCAAACTGTGCGAGGGGAGGGCAGGGAGCTGGGCAGGAGGGAAGGATGGATGCTGGGGAGGGAAAACCAGGGATTCAGGGAGCTTCTCCCCAGCCCCAGCCTGTGTGCCTGGCTGTTTGGTGGGAAGAGGGAAGGGGGAAGGGAAAACTGAAGAGAGTCTATGGCATAAATACACTTTTCAGAGGAAAAAGAGAAGCTTACCATGTCTGCAGCTTCCCCCCACCGAAATGCCACTTCTCTGTCCAGCGATCCCAAAGTGGAAACTACAGGCAGGCACGGGAGCTCATCTCCGCAGGCAGCTCAGAGATTCACCGCTGCCACCCCCAAAAATCAAAATCAAAATAAATGGGAAAAAAAAAAAAAAAGAACAACGACTGGTCCAGCTTCTTTCCTGACAGGAATCGTCCTGGTAGGACTGCCCAAAATAAGCAGCTGCAATCCAAAGGCTTTATTTAAAGCTTCCCCCCTCCTCCTCCCTCTCTCCGTGCCTCGCTCGCTCTCTCCCTCTCGCTGTTACACACAGAGAGAAAGAGAGACACACACAGGTTACATGAATGGGAAGCAGGAGCCGGCGCTCCCGGCTGGAATGACAGGCGCACATGCGGCTGGCGGCTGCCCACCCCAGCGGCGTGGGAACAGCTCGGACACGGCCTGCGGATGCGTGGAGAGGGGCACGGGGGGGAACAGGCACGGGGCGGCGTGGGCATGGACGTGGCAGAGACATGGGGCGGGGGAGGACACAGACACGGGCATGGCATGGACGGGGGACTGAGGAAAATACGGACACGGGCATGGTCACGATCATGGAATAGACATGGGCCAGGGATGCGCATAGACACGGGCATGGCATGGACGTGGGGAGGACACAGACATTGGCATGAGATGGGAATAGGCACTGGCATGGGCATGATGCATGGATCAGGGGAGGACACAGACGTAGGCATGGCATGGGAATTGGGAGAAGGGCACGGGCATGGCATGGGCATGAAGGGGATTTGGGCATGGAGAGGGGATGGACAGGGCTATGGGGAGGGCGTGGACCTGACGTGGGCATGGACAGATATATGGCCATGGTGATGAGATGGATCAAGTGTGGACATTAGAATGAGAAGGTAATAGGGACAGGAGAGGATGTACTTGGGTACAATAGGAATGGGTTGGTCTTGGGCATGGAATAGGCATGGGGATGGGTTGGAATAGCATTAGCTTTAGCATGAGAATGGAATGGGGATCATGATGGAGGCAAGAAGAAAGTGGAGATCTGCCTCAGGTGGTGCCTTCATGTCCTGGCTATGGTGAACCTCCCTCTCTTCTTGGGGTCAGGTGGGCTCTAGTTTCAGCACACATCCGGAGGAGCAGGAAACCTCTTTTTCTCCTGTGCCTCTAGTTAGGCAGCTTGCATAATGTCTTGCTTTTGGGGTCAGGGAGCATCATCCACAATGGTATCAGGAGATGATATCACTATCATTATCAGTTACTATTACTAATTTTTTAACTTTTTTTTTTTTTTNAATGCTTTTTTTTTTTTTTTTTTTTTTAACAGAATTGTGTTGTTGGATAATTAAAATCAAAATCTCAGAAAGAAAGCCTGCAAGATTTAAGGTTAGTTCTTCTTAAGGAGGAAGATCAATGCTACCAGTTTCTGCCTTTTATTTATTTGGGGATGGGGGGGATTGTTTTGGTTTTATTTGTTTTTTAATTTTTTTTTACAGTAGTGACAAGAAATTAGGGCTATTTAATGCTGCTATTCAACATGCTCTGAAGAAAGAAAGGGTTATGGTGTTGCTAACTGTCAGACCCTGCTACTGCTTCACTGGCTGACCTTGGGCATGTCCTCAATAACTTATCCCTGTCAGGATATACCACTCATTGCCATTTACACTCAGCCTATCATTTTCTTATTCACCAAATAATCACATTTTTCTCTTTTGAGTCCCTCCTCAAAATTTACTCTTACAAAACTTTTCAGCAACAGTCTCTACAGGGCTTGTGTTGACATTGCAAGTCGTGGAGTCACACTGGATTCAGCCCTAAAACCACATGGTAAGAGGAGTGCTGAACATAATGGGCTGCAGGACTTTATGCAGTGCTTTGAGCTACATGGGAATCATCCTCTTCATGGCATACCTTACGTCAACCAGGTGTGAGTCTGCTGTGGTCTGCCTTTTTCTCATGTCCTAAAATTTCTAGCCTTTGTGGGAAGCAAGAGGTAAGATACGTGTTTTATTCCAAATCCAGAAAACACAGTAAAAAGACGCACAGCAAATCAGAACATCATCCTAAAAGAGCAGAGTCCTCAACATAAAGATCTGCTTTGCAAAACAGCTGCTGCTGTTCACTGTTTTTGTTCAGACATACATATTAAAAATGAAATATATTTGCATTGGCCTTATTACCTCTGGAATATATTCCACATCAGGAAACTAGACTCTAGACAAAGGTAATTTAGGTCTCCGGAAGGAAAAAGTTTAACTGAGAAATATATATATTGTTAGGAATAGACCTCATCTAAATTCGATGGTAATTGTATAAGCCTTTCAAAAATCATGCAGTATGCAAGCTTCCAAAATTTCAGGACAAGAAACATTTCCATTTAAATGCCAAGAAGCAATTTTTCCTCTCTTGTTCAATACTAAATCAGTCACATGAGCAGTTTGCATTTGATTTTAGAAAGGAAATGGAACATCTTCTCTTCCAATTACATATAACTTTTTCTTTTTCTTGTTCTTAGTGCTCTTACAGCTTGCGTTACTTTCCTGCAGTTTTGAAACACTCAGCTGATACACCCATTCACCCCAGATTTTTTTTTTAACTCAAGTGACATTATTAAGAGAAAATCAGTAAACTCAAGTGAGGTTTATTTGAATGCTGTTTATTTGTATTCTGGCAGGTAAATTCAAGTTTAACAGGTCAGCACTGTTTGTGTAATTGGCCTTTCTCTGTTAACAGAACTAGACAATAATGCTCCTGGAAGAAAAAAGAACAATAGTAATTTAATGGGGAAAAGCGACTTTGCTTGGGAAAATCTCACTCCTGCTTTAATTCACAGTGAAGTGCTGTGGTCACAGAAGTGTGCTGCATACCAATTTGGACCATATTTTCTGAAGATGTACATTCAAAGTATCAGTGTCCATCAGCCTGCCACGTTGTGCCTGTGTCCCGCACCCCAGCAACTTTGCACTTTGCTCCTTGAGAACAGTGACTATTGAGTCCAGTTCTCCTCCATGGTGTTTGCAAAGAGTTTATAAAGAAGCCACATCTGTGGGACAAGAAGGTGAATGGCAAGACTGATGCATGAGCTTGTTGGACCTTGTGTGCCAGAGAGCAAGGACAGCAAGTCCTGGAGCTGCCACTGCAATTAGCACTTAGTGCTCCAAATGCCTGCTTGTGTTTCCATGTTGACATTCGCTCCAACAAAACAATGAAAACACCTTTTGTAAAGTCCCCATTCATCAAGCAAAAAAAGTAGCAACCTCTGGTGGTCAACCGCTTCTTGCTGGCCAAGTTCAGCAGCAATTGGTTGGGTGAACCCTTTGCCTTAGTGGAGACATCTCCTAAGGGACTGCACTGCTTGACAGCCACTACTAAAGATTTTATTTTTTTTCCTACATCCAGGAGAATAATCCAGAGGGAAAACCCATATATTTTAATCAATGGAAGCAAAACCTTTGCCTTTCAGAGACTATAAAATACACACCCCAGGGTTCAATGCTCTTTTCTACTCCTCCAGAACATTCTTAAGGGGAAATCACTCTTTTCTTGATGAATGTGCAATTCAAATGTGGAAATATGCCATTCTTCATGCTTTCTCCATAGGGTGCAAAATGATTTCTGTAATTAAACCCTTTTTGCCAACATTTCCTGATGAGAATATATTTTTTGCGCTTTTTTTCTTACTTTTTTTTTTTTTTTTTTTTTTNTTTTTTTTTTTTTTTTTTTTTTTTAACACAAGAGGAAAAGCCATGTACAAAAGGGTTTTCAAAACCAGGCCTGGAGTGTTTGATCTTTAATCCTCTACTTGAGTAAGCTATTTTGTTTAAAAGGTGCATGAGGATGAGGATGAGGAACATGAGTAAGGGCTGCAGCTTAACTTTCCAATCAGGCACCGCTGAAAGAAATGGCTGCAGGAGAAAGAAAGATATGGGTACCACTGCTAATATTAGTGTAGCTATTAGGGAATATATTAGCACTGGGAGCACACAGTTTTCAACACACTTTAGCAGCCCCAAGTGTGTAACCAGGATCATGCTGAAATGTGTGCTATGGCATCAGTGCTGCACTGGTTCCCATGGTAGCTAAATCAAAGAAATCCAGCTTCTCTGATACATATCAAACTGTGAGGGGCAGTGTAAACAAAATTGGAGTCAATTAAGAAAAACACCTGTGTGAGCTTTTGTAGGACTTGGACCTGAAGTCCACAACACACTGCTTGCCACCACAGCTTGGGCCATGTAATATATAGAGATCAGGAAATGGGACAGAGCTTTTAGCCTTCTACACGGTTAAGGGGTGAAACCCCATTCCTGTGTGATAGATGGCAGGGCTGAACCAGAGATGGATGCAGAGCTGAATCCTGAAGTTCCCACTTTGAGTTATATCTCTCTGACAAAGCTCTCAAAGCTGAACAATGTGGTGGAGCAGAAATCACTGGTGCTCTTTATCAAAAGCAGGATTTCCCACCTCTTTCTTCTCACTCTATGAATTCCTGCAACTCAAATCTCTCTGCATTGACTAAAGAGATGTCTCCACTACTGGTACCATGAGATTATGTTCAGATTGGGGATGGAGAAATGTTATCACATACTGAATCACAGAATTATTAAGATTGGACAAGACCAACTGTTGACCCAGCACTGTCAAGTCCACCAGTAAACCATGTCCTCAAGTGCCACATCCACAAGTCTTTTGAATGCTTTTGAGGGTGGTGATTCCTCCACTTCCCTGGACAGCCTGTTCCCATATCTGATCACTTTTCAGTGAAGAAATTTTTCCTAATATCTAGTCTAAACCTCTCCTGGCACAACCTAAGGCCTTTTCCTCTCATTCTGAAGACTCTTTCCTTTTGTAAGGGTCTTTCCTTTCATTAGCAGATTTTTAACAGGCTGCTAAAGGCTGGAGAGGGTCATTCTATACTGAGTGTGCCTTTTGTAGCATCTCAGTGGATCTTTAGTCTTGAGAAGAACAGAACTGAGCATCTACCCAACACACTGGGTCTTATACCCTTCCCTTCCTTCCCTGCAAAGCACCAATGTCTGTTGTCATACCTGAAAACAAGCCGAGGCATACGATGGAGCTGAGAGTCTGCTCCAACTGCTTACTCAGGAAAAGTTCCCATCAAGTGAATTGGCCATTTGCCTGAGTGAATGTTGCAGGATTCGGCCCATATGCTTCTCAACTCTTATATTTGCATAGTGCAGAATATGCTTACAGTAGAGTGCCAATAAAACAAAACTATATACAGTTAAGCACAGAAAAACCAAGAGCACAGTTAATACCATTTACAAACAGCAGCTGAGCTCTGCAGCTGACATCCAGGCTTATAGACCATGCTCTGATGTGGGTAATATGCACAAGACAATTATTTATAGGCAGTTAGGTGGAAGGTCCTGTAAGCATATAGGTCTCTATTCTCCTTTCCCTAAGCCTATTACATTCTTTTTCCCTGTGCACTGTTTATATTTTAACTCTGTAAATATGTCCTTTTTTTTTTTTTTTTCTTTTTTTCAAAGTGTGGAAAACATTTCAGGAGGCCACTTCCATGGAAGACAATTGTTCTTGAATTAAGTGTTCTGGGATTGTGTAAACATCCTGTATATACTATATTAAGTGAACTTCAAATGAGATGCTGGTCCATTCAGTCTACTGAAATAGAATGATGTCTCTCTTATCACCAGAAATTCTAGTGGTGTCTTAGGAAGAAGAAAGGTCTTCATCAAGAAGGTGTAGATCATGTCAAGAATGGTGTAAATTGCTCAGAGGATCAAATTGCACCTTTTCAAAGACATATTTTCCTCCCTAAAAATCTAAAGCATGGGTTTTTTTAATACGGGTATAGGATAGAATGTTTCTCAATTCACAGCACAGGATAAAACAGCCATGAACAACTGTAATATAATATATCTTCAATACAATTGACCATAAGTATATTAGAAGAACCTCCAAAAAATAATTACCCTATTACCACACTGTGACTTCAGATCCAATTTTGTTCACCTCACTGTACAAAACAGATGGAATTTATGACTTTTATATTTTTAATAATAATGGAATGTTCAAGATTTGATATAGAAACCTGGCTACCAAGGCAATAGGTATATATAAGAACCTATTTAGAATAGCTGTGTGACTAGGAATTGCCATTAAATTTCAATGAAATACTGGAGCATATCAAACAATATAAAATAAAACTTATATGGCCAATCTGCAACCTTATTCAAGCCATAACCTCAACATGAAGAAGACTTCTTTCCTGATGAAGTCTTCTGGTTTAGATGCATGTGTGGTATTTCTTAATTCTCCAATAAGGCCACATATCTAGACTAACTTTGTGATCACTCCAGATTTACGCCTGTGCAATAGCAAAATTCCTAATAGTAGTCCCATTCATATGCTAGATGCTCTTGGGAAATGAAGAACCTGTTATTTCAATCACAGAGAGTCTAGATCTTACTAAAAAAACTGATCTGGAGACATCTTTGCCCTTTAGAGAACAATGCCTGAGCCAGCAGAATAAAGCCCCCACTTCCCCAGTACCTTCACCTCTGGAATCTCCTTTTCATGTGTTGAACCAGCCATTCACTTCTGAGATGGAAAAGTACCCACATTATTGTATGATAACAGAGAAAAAGGTGGTCTTGTGGTATTGACACAGCAGATTTGAGTACAATGACTGGTTCTGATACAGATTTCCAATCCTTGTTAGCTTTTTAGGACTCAACCCTGAGCCTGTCTCACTGAATCCTCACCAGAGCAGTAAGTAGCATCAACATTCCCTGCCTCCTGCCTGGGCTGCCTCCATCAGCTGACACATCACCACTCACAAGCAGGGAGGGATTGAGCTCTGCTCCCACTTTCTGCCCGATCATCCAGATAAATTGTGTTAGTTTACTGGCAAAATTTAGTTTTTATTATTATTTGCACTTCAGAGTAAATATGAATATGGAAGAATAAGCTGAAATATATGCCTTTTGCATCCTTAATAACAGTGTGGCCTCTCCGTAGCTACGTGACAATTCCCTAACACTTCATTTAACAGTAGCAATTTATCATGTCTGCTGTACCACAGTGAAGTAGCTCAGTATCCCCAATTTACAAGAAGTGCTGTTCTCTGTGCCTATTTGTACTGCTTATTTCAAGGCAGACCAGCAGACTGAGTGCTGGCATTCAGCTTGGAAAATCCAGATTCAGTTACCTGGCATAGCAAAAAACTGTCTAGGCTTCAGTTTCCTCTGTATAACATACAGATAAAGAATACTTCCTCACTTTATCAGATGTTGTGAGGGTAAGTGCATTAAAGTCTGCGAGTCCCACCAGCACTCCAATAGCCGTAATCATCTCAAATAGATACGTGCAGTGCAAGTACAGTGATATTTAATACATATCCTGTGAGTATAAACCACGAGTCAAGGCTGATAGGAGCACAAGCCATGCTAGGGAGTTACAAATGCTGCTTACCTGTATGCTCTTCCCTGGCTTAGGCTCCATGGAAGTTTGTGTGTTGGAAACCAGCTTTGGCTCTCGGTGGCGATGGAGCGCGGCTGCTCAAGTCAGTGGATTTATTTCAGTCGAACACTCCTGGAGGCAGGGGCCCATTGTCTGGGCTGAGACACTCAATCTGGAAGGGAAAGAATAAAAGGGCTCCAGTGTGTAAAGTCATTCATTACAATCTGGAATGAACAAGGAAATCAGTGGGGTTGCTGGAGGTTAAGCAAGGGCAGAAATTGGTCTTTTATCATTGAAATGCCATAGGAAAAAAAAATTACACAAAGGGATCGAATCCTGCACATCTCTACTTGCCTCTCTTGCCTTTATTCATTGCAAGGGGTCACAGAGAAACAATCACGTAGATTTGCAGGACCAGATGTTAAATGCATTTATAACAGAATTTCATAAGCAAGCCACTTCTTTTTCCTTGGACAGAACTCCAATGAAATTTTGATACGACCTTTATATACTTTCAGATAAAATAAGATTATGTGGATTGCCAT
This sequence comes from Buphagus erythrorhynchus, assembly GCA_013400855.1. Classification (NCBI taxonomy): domain Eukaryota; kingdom Metazoa; phylum Chordata; class Aves; order Passeriformes; family Sturnidae; genus Buphagus; species Buphagus erythrorhynchus. The sequence goes on from VZTT01066920.1 coordinate 32,654, forward strand.
CCTACATAAGTAAATTTTCTACTGTAACTTCAAACTCAAAGGCATAAGAACATGCTTCAGAAGTCAGCAAATATTTTTGAAGATTGGATCTGGTGTTCTTTTAAGAGGAACTTCTGTAGTGAAAGAAAAGTAGAAGGATTGATTACAAAGCTTTCTGTACTGAAGGTGCATCATATTACTGGAAATTGTGGAGTGAAAGTAGTTCTGAAAAGCTCCAGCAGCATCTGTGCTTATTTTATTGTGCTAGTTACCCTTGGCTATGATAACTTTATGCACAACATCAAAATCATGAGATGTTTTCATAGCTATCCTACAAATTTAAATAAAACTGTGAGCAACACAATTGCTTTCTAAAATGCAGTAATTGACATTACTTTCTGAAATTTTTTACTCTCTCCATTTCAGGACTGCCTGTGTTGCAGTAAGCATCCACAACCCAAAGTCCAGGCTTCATTCAGATGAATACAGCAGTGAGGACAACTCAAAGCACGCTTGCTGAGCAGCAGTTTTTTAAGCAGGAAATTGGGTTCAACTAAGGGTTCCCACCCATTTTCCTGGCAGGAATTCCATAACCTCTGGAGTCATATTTTATTCATATATCAACTCTACACGTGATAATCCTCCCAGTTAAGGCATTTCACCTTTCAGTTCCTTTACGTTCCCCACCTCACATGGTAGCTCACTGTGGGACCGAGGATGCTACAAAGGAAAGATGCTACAACAATTACCATCTAATAAAATAAAATGGCTAAATAAGACAGGTGGTTGATTCTATGGACTTAATTATGCTTACTCAATTATGAGTCTAACAGAGACCAGTCCAAAACTTGTGCTAGTGCAACACTACTACTAAACCCCAGAGAAGGGTTGCAGAGGTAAAATACCCTGCCCATGGAATTGGGGTTGGAACTAGATGATCTTTACGGTCCCTTGCAATCCAAGCTATTCTGTGTGTCTACGAATTTTTTCTGTGGAATTTTCATATTTAGTGATTACAGATTTCAAAAATGAGGTTAAGTGGTGGGGTTTAGGACTCAGTAAGCAGTACATTTAAAACTGGTCTTTTTTCTTATTTGAAATCCCCAGATGTAGACTGTGTAGCCTGTTAGACCTGATCATACCTGATCCAGCAATTTTCAGAGTGCAACTGTGTCAGAGGATGGGTTCAAATCATTTTCAGGGTAAGGGACTGCAATCTTAATATGCTACTTCATTTACCCTATTGGGCTGGGTAAAGAAAACATCAGAAAATCTTTCATGAGCCTATTGGGTGAGATTAGGAAAGGCCACATGAATGCCTTTAAATGACAATACACAAAGGACTAATGGAGCTAGTGACAAATCTGCCTTCCTTTCCCTTTCCCTTCTGAATGCGTAGCTATGCCAGTCTGCTGTGAGTTTACTTGAGACAGAACAGGACTTAAACTCACACCTGCAAAGCAAAATAAGGTACTTCCCTTACTGGTCCTCTGCATCTCTCTGCAGGAGTGTCTGACACATGACATCTGTTAATGAGGGTTATAATCCCCCCTGTCCATCCTATAGCCCTGTACTAGTAGTGCTTAGACCCAACGGCCCCTTTTCCTAAGGAAATAAGGCTTTTATAGGAGTGCTGTCTGTCCATCTGGCTCTCCATCTGTCAATCCTGTGCCCAGCAATATATTCTGAACGTGGTGGCAAATTTCACCCCATTCTCTAGAGAGGTAAAAGCTTAAAAGATATAAATATCCTACATACATTATGAAAATCAGTGGCGTGTGAGATGACAACAAAGCACAGCTCTTGTGAGTGAAAGGCCATGGTATAAGCTCGTTAGCTAATTGCTTGGCTTGGGCTGCCAGCTGGCCAGTCAGTACATGCCAACCAGCCAGCTCAGCTACCTGTGAGTGACTTCTTGGATCTTCACACGATGCACCTGGCAAACCAGCAAAAGAGAAGAGTAGAGGGAGTAGGTGTGCACAGGAATAGACAAAAATGGGAAAGAAGACATGCCAAAGGCTGTGGTCAAAGAGAAAATGGTGTTATTGAAGGGGAGAAGAAAAGTTGGAGGGTGTGATTTTGTGTGGAGGAAGATATGATTTAAGATGTTAATAGAGTGACTTGGTGGTTCATCCTGTCTTGAAGGACAGGGTTTGACTTAATATCTTGAGTGAAAACTTTCCTTCCCTTTTATCTTCAGAGCTTAAAAACAACCACTCTGTTAAAAGTAAGGGTCCTTATAATCCTATACCTTGTTGCAGATGGTTGCAATTAAGGAAAGAGCAAAAAAAAAAGAGGACAGGAGCAGGAAACAGCTTTTGGAATGAGCCTTATTATTCCCTCTCCACAGCTAATATACAGACACACCAGAAGACAAACTGGATTGCATTTCAAAAGTCTGATTTAAAATGCTCTTAGTAAAGGCATACAGTAAATTTGCCACAGTGTCAAAGCCAGAGCATCCAGTGTCCAAATCTCTGGTGCTGGAATTTCCCTGGTGTACGTGGCAGCAGAATTGCTCTGCTCACCCCTATGTTCAGCTGACAGATGCTGTGTTTGGGTGTGAATTACTGCCCTTGTCCTGTCAGTGGAGAATGAAACCCTACTTCTGGCTTGGTTCTACCATCAGTTAAACAGCTCCTACTGCTGTTCCTCTTTCAGTGTACATTTTGGCATTATTTAGTACCATTTCACTGCCAGAACGCTTGGTTTTCCCCATTCCCCTGCTCCCTCATCCCCTACATTCCTTTCTGGTTTTGATGCATGTTCAACCACAGCCTAAGAGATAAAGAACAAACATTCAGAACAGACAGCCTCCTAAAAAATCAGCTGAATTCAGGATTCCTAGTGTCAGAAGATAAGGTGCCCGGGCTAACCTACTGATAAAGTATGTGGTAAGCAAACCCTGTGATCTACACAGATAGCTTAAGCTTCTGCAGTGCTAATTACTATTACAACCTTAAGCTAATATTTGAGCCTTTCTTTTGAGCAAGGATGTGTAACAATTAGATTACAGGATTTGGAGCATTACAAAGAGAGATAAAAGCAGCAGTTTCGTCATGGTATGTGGTATTTTGTTTACATAGAGATAATAGCAGTGATGATAATAATAATTTAATAACAACTATTCTATTTAGGTCCAAATTCTGATTTCAGGTGCAGCAGACCTGCAACAGAATTATCCTGAATTCATTTGGACTGAGACATGCAGATCTCTAGTCAGAGACCATTTTGAAGTGAATTGCTCTGAAGAGTCCATGATAGTGCACGATGAGCTTTAGCTACTCACAGCAGTAAATAGTGAGCCAATATTTCCAAAGAATGACCTGAGACTGAATATTTCTCTTCACTTCTGCCCTGAGCATCGCTGAGAACTCTGATGGAGTTGTATTGCACCCTGATCCTGATGACAGCTCCAGCAATGAAAGGGACCTCTGTACTTTTGGTCTCTGCTACCCTAATGGTTTCCTGTCTCTCCACTCCACAAAAATATGCATATGTAAAAAAACAATATGCTTGAATACAGTGGTAATGCATAGGGAAAAACCAAACAACAGTTTACTCTAGCTGTGTGCCAGATTTAATACATGTTATGTTTTAATGTGCCTGGGACATCATCTTTAGAACTTTCTACAGTGTACTAAAAAGAAAAGGCATCTTTTCTACATGATATTTGGGCATATTTTTCTATGTCTCACTGTTTTTTTTAATTTTATTTTTTCTTCTAGGCACCCAAGGGGAAAAAAAATCACCCCATGTCCATGACAACAGACAGCTCTTCTGATGAACCATAAAATTCCTTGCCTCAGAGATAAGTCAGCTCATACAAATGAGCATTTGGCCCCTGAATTTTTTTTTGCTGCTGAGATCATAGAAAATACATGACAAAAACATCCTTTGCCAAAAATTGAAATCAAGATTTGCCTCTGCTTTGGAGACTAAAATCAAAATACCTAACTATGACAGTTTTTCAAGTATTTACCACCATTTCCTGTAAGACAGAATCAGTCACACAGAGCAAACCTAGTGTGTAAATCCACTCAGGAATATTATAACATTGAAAAATAAACCTCTCTCCT
>VZTT01066921.1:7725-30737 GCA_013400855.1 Buphagus erythrorhynchus
CTTTTTTTTTTTTTTTTTTTTTTTTTTTTTTAATTAGAAGAATTATAACAAAATAAATAAAATAAAGAAGAATTTTAACACTGGAGTGCCCAATTTCAAGCTCCACTCTTGGAAATAGCAACACACAGGAGCTTTATTTTCCAGAAATCAGCTTTTCAGTAGCATTCTGATTTCTATTATGTACTTACAATTCTGTTTATTGTATTCTAGGAAATTCAGGACAGAATTCGAATTATAGAGCTCTACGCTAAAGACCGCCAGTTTGCAGAGTTTGTTAGGCAGCATCAAATGTGAGTGAAATGTCTTGTCTGGATAACTAATTCCTTTGATATTTTGTCCTGGGGCTTTTACTACATTGCTGTTCTATTTTTTTAAGGTTCTAGATATGCTAGGAAACTAGAGGCTAAGATTTCAACATTATTTTTGAAGAGGTTCAACCCTTTTACAGTATTTAATAATCCTAGGAGTCCGAGGGAAAAGGAAAAAAGCAGTGAAGAAGAATCCCAGCGTTAATGGGTGTCAGAGCTCTGACATCAATTTAGGTCCTTGAAAGCACAGAGGGAATCTTATTAATTCTTCTGGTATAATTCCCACTGCCCAGTGCTTTGTTTAAAATCAGAAATTCTAAAATCCCAAAGCAAAAATGCTAGTTTATCTTGAGTTCTCAAGATTTGGCAACTGACCAACACTGGACAGGTCACTGGTACAGTCCTGTCTGGTATGGTGGGCACCAACTGTAACAGAAACTTTACAACCAAACAATTAATCAATCTGAGCTGTGTTCTTTGATGAAAGCTAAGCACAAAGAAGGTCCTCAAGGACTGAATTGTTAGCATATACACTTGCATGAACTGTAGTCCTGCTGTAGGAAGCAGCAAACCACAACTTGCAGGGTTACTTTGAAAGACACTGTGGTACAGTTCCTTGGCTTCCTATTAAAAATATATACAGTAGAAAAAACTTGTGTTCCCAGATCCTCAGCAATATTTTTTTTTTTAATTGAAAGGAACAGCAGTTCCCATTTTTCCATGTCAGTCATTCAGTTTTTCATCTTGAAAAGGATCAGCATCTAGATTTTCCACAGCTGGAAATTAGTAAGGGCTGCCTTGAATCCAATGTTTGAAAGACATGAACTTAATCATTGCTTTTCTATTTTTCATTTCAGGAAGCTGCTTTAAGAAAAAAAGAAATTGATAGAATACAAGTGGGAGATAAACACTACCTTGCTGCCCCAGCAATGGGTTCAGATGTAACTGCAAAGTTACTTATAGTCTTAACATTGCATGGATGGATACAGATGTCTTCTGAATGAATGGCTAAAATGTACAGATGTCTGCTTATCTCAGTTTCTTCTGGCTTTTCTGTGTAAAGTGACACTTTTAAGAGGTGATCAGAAGTGGCAGAGGTTATGAAAGTTCATTTTTCTTTAATTTCAAAATGGACATTGAAAGATTTTGTATACAAAGGCAAAAAAAATCTCAGATAAGACAAGATATATGCACAACCAAAATAAAATGAACATTGAAAATCCCTGCCTGGCATTTTATCCCCTCACTGGAGGTTTCAGTGGCATTTTTATGGGTATAAAACTAGCAGAAGGAAATATTTGATTTGCAAAGGAATGAGTCATAGGGGAGAACTCTAGTGCTAGATTTATGTTAGCATTATTTTAAAGCATTCACAAAATTTTAAAGCAGACACAAACAAAACCTCACTGGAAAAGCTTTTCTTGCGTACAGATGCCTGATGTACATTTTGCCACCTGGCATTAGCAAAGCAGAGGAGAGCACCAAGCCTGCAGCCCCTTAAGGACTCTCCCTGGAATTCAGCATCACCACTGCCTGTCAGTGACCCCACAGGGAGCCTTGGCCAGGCAGGACAGTGCTTCTGCAGCACACTACAGTGTCTTTAAAGCCAGGATGGTTGGTTCTCCACCTCATTCTGGCAGACACTCAAGCTGGGGCACAGAAGGGCTCCTATCATCCAAATGTTCTGTGAAGCTTAAGTGAATAACATTAATTTTTACTTTTTTTTGTATGTAGACATTTTATTTCATATTTTGTAAGTTAACTGCATTATTTATTTGTTGTGTGTTTCCTTTCCAGCTTGTTTTCATAATGGATTTAGTTGTTGAAATAGAAAGGTGACTAGTTTAAATAATGAAATACTACACTGGCATTTGTGCCCATTCTTTTATATCTATATTATATTTAGTGTTTACTCAGTGTTGAATTCAGCCAACTAATATTTGAAATTACTGAATTGGGCAGTAGCCTACCATGAACTCCCTTTCAAAATCACGTACTTAAGTCCATGCACATTTGGTAGATGTCAGCACTTTCCTGAGGGGAAGGGAAAAACTGAAATTATTCTTAGTTTATTGGAAATCTGCATAGAATTTCTTAAACAGAAGAAGTCAGCCTAAAGCATTTTGAAATTGCTGAATTGAGATGTGGACTTCCAAGTAAAGAAATGGAATTTTATCTTCAAGTTATGAAGAGAGTTCTGACTATATGTTAAGCTGTGTTGGGGCTCTGTTCAGTCACCCAAGGTCTCTTGTTTAAGTCATTAACACAGCTGTCAGGGTTAGGGCACCACTTACAATCACATTAGCTTGTGCTAGCAAAAAAAGGCCAAGTGATTTCTTTCTACAACATCTGTAGTTCTCGGCCCACATGTGCCAACAGCCACCTGATACTTTCTAGAGTTAAGTGATAGTGAGAATTACCTGATTGTCTTTAGGCAGCTTAGCTAAACAACAGAATACTTCAATGCCATTTTTCTACATGTCCTGGAGAACCTCACTGGATCACTTGTGTAGTACCTTCTTGCCTTGAGTGGCAGGGGATGGGTATCAGAGCCACACATCTGTCAAAGAAATGCTTATATAAACCACTGAAAGCCAAATAATAAGCAGGAAATAATATGGTGCTGCTGAACGTTGTGACCAGATGTTATGAGACAGAGGCCCCATTCTACTGGCTGGCCCACAAGCTGTCAGAGCATCTGGCCCAGAGCTTCTGAGGCACAGCCCACTCCTGGTGGCCCTGCAGCAGCATGGCTGAGCCATCCCATAACACCAGGGCCTGTGATCAGAGCAGAGAATTGCTGGGCTCAGGGTGGGCAGCAGCTTGGGACTTGTTATTGTGCAGCTCAGCTGCCAGCCCTGGGAGATTTGGTGCTGCTCCTGCTGGGTGCAGCAGTGGATGGTAGCTGGGATTACAGAGGTTTTTAAGGTATTATGTTGTGCACAAGATGAGATGGGGCTTGGTGACACTGAGTATGAGGTGTTTCAGTGAATATACAGTGATATTTTCTTTGTGTGTATGTATACATATGAACATGATGGTATCTTTTCACTACAATAAAAAATTATTTCCAAGATATTTTTTCTATAACATTCATGTAGAGACTATGAGTTTGACATGGAGAAGGCATCTTAGCCATGAGCATTTGTGTGTGTAGGATCAGAAAGTTGTTTTGTTTTAACAGAGTTGGCTAAGCTGTTAAACTCCTTTGCTAACAAAAGTGCCAAATATAGTTCATTAACACCTGCAAGGTTATAGTCTGAAAATTCATGCTGGAAAGCACATACCTGAGTGCTTTGCTTTCAGTTGAACTCTTCTGAAGATGTTTCATCCCTAATCAAAAAGCCAGGAACTTAATGAATGATTGACTTTCTTTGATACTTTCCCAATCCAAGGCAAAGATAAAGAACTCAAAATAGCCTGAAAAAATAAACAAAAACCCCCCAAGCCCCCAAAAACAACAGAAAAGCCAACCACCACCCAACCACCTCTGTGTACAAATATATCAGTCTATTATCTATTAGCATGGGCTTTTTCACTTGATAAAAGTAAAAGTGGAAGTTTGAATGACTTGGCTTAATTTAAGAGCATGGAAAAAAAGCAGGTATTGTTTACTAAATGCTGACAGTGTCTGTGGCTCCCTCAAGGCTGGAAACACAGAAGAAAACAAGGTCCTCCAGGATGCTACCAGCGCCCCTTTCACAGAGGATCTCAAACACACAGCCACCCAGGCTGGATCCCTCAAGGCCTCACTTTTAAACCTCAAGGCACCAATCCACAGAGGTGGAATTCTACCAGGGCTGAAAATCCTGACAGAAAACAAGTGTTCACAGCTGCAAGACTATCAGCCTTTCAGGAATTGTGGGCTTGTCTTGTATTTCCTTTTTTGCAAAGCACAGAGCCTTGCCCAGTAAGAAGCTAAGAGAGATCAAGTAACTGAATCTCTCTTCCATGAAGCCCCACACTGTGAGCTTCCTGTGCTGCTGGCTAACAGTTTAGTTCCAGAAAAAAAGGCTTTTTCAGGTTCTCAGAGACAGCTGAAACTAAAATTTCTCCTATCTCCTCCACACCAAGGAAGTGCACGAATAAACTTTTTAGGTTTTAAGAACTTACAGCTGAGCATTAGAATGAAAAAAGGCTTTAATAAGCAAGAGTTTAATTCACATTTCTCATCAGGCCTGCTGGAATTGGTCCTTATTCTGAAGGGTTGCAGGAGTATGAGAGGACTTTGAGCCCTCTGCCACGTGGATTCTGTGAAGAGAGGCACATGAAGGTGCTAGAGCTCCAGCATAGGGACAGTCATCTCACCCTATAAAACACAAAGCAAAAATATTCACCAATACCAATTTATCTGTCTGTAAGCATCGTAGGACAGACACAGACTGACTCTATACAGCATAGAAAATGGGTCAGGGCATTGCTACTGTTTTAAATATTAGTAGAAAACTCACAGGGCTTTTGTGGTGCTTGGCTTATTTGAAGAGTACTACAACACCAGCAGCATTTCTGTCTTATCCTTCCACTACTTGATCCAGTTTGGGGTCTTCTATGTAACATTGTTCCATTTGCTTTGGTTTCACAACTGGAAAAAAACTCCAAAGCTATTCCTGGACCAGGACTTTTTTCATTTGTCAGACCAAGTGGGAAAGTTTTGGTTTTGCCATATTTACCACTAATTGGCTCTCCTATTCCATATTATTAATAACCCCCAGGAATTTTCACTGAGTTTCCATCCTCTTGGACTCTTGCTTGTGCTGCTACTCACCCTCCTTGCTGGGTTCCCCACCACGCTGAGCAGTGATGGCAGCTCTGCTTGGGGAATGGCAGCAAGTTGCAGGACTAAAATGTCATCTTGTCTAACCTTCTACAGCTCTTCTGAGCCTGTGCTTTTAGTTTTCCTGTGTTTCCAGTTAAAGACAAAAGTAGATTTCAACTCTTAGTTGTTTTCAGGATGAGAAATACCCTCAATACTAGAATTTTGTGAGACAGACGCCAATTTATATTTTTAAAAAATCAATTCTACCATCAGCATATCTAAGGACTTTGTTTCTGTACCAAATATATAAGTTGGAGTAAAACTACACTTAAAGCCTGACCTTTTAGAAGGAGACACTGCCCCCAGCTCTCATTTATAAAACTGATCTGAAAAAATATGACTATCTGTCTTGGAGTCATTGGAGGTTTAAATGTTCAAAAATATATTGAGCACAAATTAGAGTTGGTGTTAATTAGGCTTGCAGTTGCATCTCCACAGCTCCACACCAGATGAGGAAACCATGCCTTTCTGGAAAGGCTGACATAGCTTGAACAGAAATGAAAATGGGAACAATAAAGGATACAGCTATACATCAAAACTTTAAGTAGTAACACGGGTGTGTGGCTGGATAAAAGAGTGCAAGTGAAGAGGTAGATTTTCAGAGGTGAGCTTACAAGCAATCCAAAGTGTGAAAGATTTCCTACTCATGGGAGACAGCTACTCATGGCAGAAAATTCACTCAGCCCCCCCTAAAGAGGATTACACAGTGATTTTATGGTCTCTTGTCTCAGAAAGGGAGGGGGATGCAAAACACTTCCAGCAGAGGCACAGGACTTGTCTCCTACTGTGACCTACAGGAAACTGACTGCAGTTAACTCTTTGTAGATCCCATCATCTGCTCAGTAAGGCAGTGGCTTTTCTTCCCATCTCTAGTTTCACATGGAAAGATCAGAATGTTTTGATCCAAAAGAATGCTTTATACAGTCCTCCAGTAAAACAGAGACTGCTGCACAGCTTTTTTTTTTTCTTTCTTACTATTTATGATTTAAAGTTTTGATTTAAAAAATTAAATCAAAACAACCAGAAACAACAACAACAATGACAACAAAAATCAACAAAACCCTTCCACACTTATTTTTAGTGTGTTCTTTTTATGTACCCCCCTTAAGCATGGATGCAAACCCACAACCATGGTGGGAAGGCAGTGTGTTCTACAGAGCTCTTCCATATGGAGTTCTCACTTTGCTCTTCTTCCCACCACAGCAACATTTATAAAGTCAGCACATGAATATCTGTTAAAAAAATTCACCAAGTTTCAAAAACGATCCCACACTGAAATGTCCTCCCAAGACTGGCAGGTAATTTGAATGGGAGCCCCATAAACACAGAGATTGACCTTTCAAGAGACTTAAACCTTTAGCATTATGCAGATAGCTCCTGATGGGACATGTCTAATGCAACACTGACTACAGCAAGCTAACAAAAGCAGAAGCAGTGGGAATGTGACTTGAGAGTAAGATAATGAGACTTGAGAGATGGTAAATGCTTTGGGGTTATCTCTAAGAACATCGATTACACCATAGACATTTTTCAAAGAGCAAAGCACATGAGTGCTTTTCACATATCTGCCAAGAAAAGAAGGGAAATAGAAGCTGCTGGTAAGGTATTCAAAGCAGAGAACCAGTCCACAGTTTGCAGGCAGACCAAACCATTCTCTAAAAAGGGATCGTTTAGCCTGGAAAGATGGAATAAAGTCATGTCAGGAAAAACAAAGTGAACATAGGTTATATTTTAAAGGTTTTTTCCTATATAAGGAAGAGGAGAAACACCTCATAACCATTATGATTTGATAACCTTCAACTCAAAAAGCTGCTTTCATGTAATTATCCTTAATTACAAAGGGGAGGGCAGAACTCTGAGCATTTTGCCCAGTCAGGCCCTCTGCAGCCTGCTGCTGCCACACCCAGAGATAAGGAAGGAGGAAGGATTGGGTATGCTGTGTGCATCTCTCCTTGGAGGTTACATGAAAAATTCTACTTCTGAAATATTAGTGAGGGATGTACACAACCCAGTAGAGCAGAGGTTCTGCAGCTTCACTGCTTGGCACCTATTCAAGAACTTGTATCAAGTCTTGTATCAAGTACTCTCAGCTCCATGTGAACAAACTTGTATGTACTGTTCCTCTCCAGATGGAACACTGCAGCACCCCTTGTCATCATATAAAAATCTGATTAGCTGTATGTTTCATAAGCACTAAACAAAACTTCCCAATCTTCAATTATTTGTGTGCAAAAAACAAGTGATTTTATAATGTGAGAAACTTGGTCATGGGGGAAAAACCCCATGACAACCCAACAAAAAATAGGAGAGCTGTTCAGCCCTGTAATATAGAAAAGCAAAGATGAGAATTCTCCAACACTTGTGTGAACCTCTCATGAACATTTCTTAAACCAGCTCTAGCTAACTAAGCCTCCTGACATACAATTGTTGAACCCTGTCCCCGTTCTGCTTTGGGAAATGGGAAATCTCAAATTTAGCAAAGATCAGTCATCAAACAGAGGATGCATTCAGGGACCAAATTTGAAAATCAGAAGTATTTATCCAGCTTAAAATGAGAGATCATGCAAAATCTCACATAAAATTAATGCTGAAAAACAGAACTGGTACAGCAAAATGCCATTACTGACTCTGTCTTTGGCTGCATTTTCCAAGACCATCAGCTGTCTCACACATCCAGGATTATTTGATCATTGCAGGACGTGTGCTGATCTCCAGCATGCTTGCCTCAAAACCCTGCCAATCTGAGCTTTCTTCCCTCTAGTTAGTATCAAAGAGCTTCTGCTTGGAAAGGCTTAATCAAAACTTGGTTCAAATAAAAGAAGCACGCCAGCTTCTTTAACTAGCAACATTAGCAACAGCAATACTAACTGCTGTACATCCATATCAATTGGATGCCACTTTGGAGTGCTTTTGAGGCTGGGAGGGAGGAGCAAAAGGTGGGGAGAAAAACAGACAAAAGACAAAGCTTGGCTGGAGTCTGAGTCAGCAACAACAGCTCAGATACAAGTCTATGTGAAACTGTAGAAAGGGAAAGAAGTCTCATCCACCTGTGTTTATAGGATCTTTCCAAGGGCAGGACAAAGAACTGATATCAGCCTAGTTTAGTTAAAAGGTTTTTGGTTGATTCCAACTGATTAAATCTCATTTGCAGCTGCCTTCAAAATACCATATGGACACACACGGTTCTCCTGAGCATCAGCAAGAAAGACCAAAGCAACCACAGCCTACCAAGCAAGTGTCAGCTCAGTAAAGTTGCCATAAAATATGCAAACCATGAACAGGTGATATCCTGCTAAGAGGGAAGAGCACCAGTTTAGCTTGGTTTCAGGGCAGTGATCTAGAGATAAAGATCCCATGCAGGGTAGCATAAACTGAAGTTCAGTGAAGGCTAACTTGCCCTCCTGGGTAAGCTATTCTACATGGACTGTAAGGTTGCTCAGGTTGCTGCCAGACTAGAGGACCTCACAGAACACACAAGTGATGGCTTGATCAGTGCTGATCTGCTGCCTTGATCAGCAGCTGAGCTCTGGAAAAGCAGGTTGGCTACAGCTGGCCATTGCTGGCCTGGAAAGGATCATCCCATGGGGCAGCCCACATCACCCTGGTCCTTTCACCTGCACTGGCAGCAGGTGTCCTCTCAGCAAGAGCCCTATCCACACCTTCCCGTGAGGAGGGAGGCCAAGCTCACTCCCCAGTGATGACAGGGCAGTTCAGTTTGGCCAAGAAGGGGTGCCCTGGCTTTGGTGGGTGCTCACTTCTGGCACACACAGCACTGGACTGGTTCTCCAAAGGGCACAGGCTGGAAGGGTGCTGGGCACTGCTCACTGCCAAGGGTGGCAACACTGAAACACTGCAGCTGCCAGTGTCTCCTGAGCAGACAGAACCACAAAGACAAAAGTGTTCTCTGGTTTCTGGATCTGACATTTCATCTCACAGCTTATGGAAAGTGGTTTCATGACTGACTCCTCCACAGAAGACATCAGCTACTGGTACAGTCTTTGCTTCTTAAAGGAAGACTGAATAAATGCAGTCCCATTCCAACTGTCAGCATAAGGTTTGACATTTTACTTGCTTTTAAGTTATGTCTTTAAATCATGCTGGAAATCTTATGCCTATCAGTTTTAAAAAGCAACCTCTTTAACTCAGATATGGACACATAACTGAGAAATCTGCCATGAGATGTTTCTAGAGGCAGTGTGTTGTAGTCAGGGTGCTTTCTGCAGAAAGCTGGCTGAACATCACTCTGGACACTTATTAGGCTGAAGAACATCCAGCCATTGAACAAACCCCTAAGTGTGTCCCAGAACTGATCATGCCCAGTCTTGAAAAACTGTGATCTAGGTAAACTCCTTCAGCACTAATCCTTTCCTTCACACCTCCCTCCAAAACTGCCACCTACCCACGTCGTCACCAAGGTCCAATCTTTAAATGTACCTTCAATAAGCTCTGCTCTCAGAATCTCAAGACAGTCTCATCCCAGTCTAATAGATTCTTGCCAGCAGTGAAAGCACCATTACTCACAGTAAAACACTTATTTTTGTAGTAATAATTACCTATAATCCACCAGAACATGTATCACTTCCCAAGTTCTCAAACTTATCTGCAGTTTGCCTCACTGCTGAAGCTGATGGTGACCATCCATATCCACTGGAGACTGCAATGATATGACTCATTTCACATAAGCCACCAATTAAATATGAGAGGACAACTGATTTTCTAGTCAGCACTGAATCTCAGGAACACTCATATAAAACCCTGTATACTACAAGTTACGTTTCATCTGAACATAAATAAGTATGGATGTTAATGAAAGGGAGATGTCAACACTAAAAGGTGTTGAAAATTATTTTAGGAATAATGAATGCTTTGGGGATTAACGGTAGCATATGGTACCTTTCACCTCCAATTTACTGGTACAAATCCAGCTAGAGCAGCATGGATAAAAACCTTTACCATCTGGTGACTTATTACTTTATGGAAAATAAACAGGTGTTTATATCTGACACGCATAAAATCCACCACCATAACTGGAAGTCTTGTTGGCTTTCTCAGTAGGCAGATCAAAGAGGGGCAGAATACTTTTCTCCCCCCTGCCCTCCCAGAAAAACCAGTCTATTTACCTCAGAAGTGAGGACAGCTGAATGCCAAATACTACCACCCAATACCAGAAATTGGTACCATGCTTCCAGTCTTTCTTAGGGAACAGGATGATTTATGGCTTTCAAACCAAAATCTCATCTACTCCTTTCCTCCATCACAATCCCCCGAAGTAGTAGGTGTAATAATATTCTCCTTTTCTAAAAGCTTTATCTAGCTTCTTAAATCATGGTGCTATAACAGTGCTACTTAACAATAATTCACATTTAACAGCTCTCATATCACCCATAACAAGGAAGCTTGAAGTAATCAGCTTCCATGCCTCAGTAAGTTCTTTTGAAAATTTATTCTTTTTTATTCAAGAGTACCATCCAAATTTGAGTTAACTGAGTTACCTGGTTTGTTTATAAATTTGGTCTCCCATGATCCAATTTCTCCCTATGAGTTAGAAAGACTATTTTCTAAAAAAATTATTATCATTATTATTGTGGGAAACATGCAAGCAGATACTGTCAGTTTTAAAATTAATAGCAACAGGTACATAAATGTCCTCTGAGTTTCCTCTTAATTTATCACTTGAAAATGTGAAATTACTTTATATATAGCAGAAGTTACTAGCTGTTTAATATATCTAATCTTTCTAAGTGGCATATGGGAGCTTCTCTGAATAACTTGGAATTGGGATAGTCAAGATAATTTGCTTGCCTTCTTTAAAGCTCTATTTTTATCCCAGAGCAAGTAGTGCATTTTTGGTTAGGACTGAATGCAGCTACTTTCGCATCATGTAAGGACCAGGACCACAAATCGCATCAGAGAAATCTCTTAAGTTTCCTTGGCAAATCTGCACCTGTTGTTTTTTAGCCTCTTAATAAAAAAAAACCAAACCCAATAAGTGTTCTTATTACCACATGTACACTTCAAACACTACTGATCAAAGGCATGACAATGCAAACTAGACACTTTCTGTTCTTTCTCTTTTGCCTGTTTTATCAGGATGATTAACACACGCTAAATAAGACAAAGCTAGAAATAATGAAAAGGGATTGAGATCTGCCAGAAACACCATCTTACAAATCATATTATGTTTCTTCATACTGCAGTCATACCAGCTCCCTGGTCTGACCACCCATGTCTGGATACACTGTCTGGCAGGGCTCCCCAGGAACATTTCCTTGCATCTGCNCGGTGTGCACCTCAGTGTCTGTAATGACTTCTACCTTCCAGCTCTTGCATGCTATTAATTATACAGCTGCTGAACCACAATGGAATTCCTAGGTGAATGAATGTGCATAGTTTCAAGGGGTGCTCTCCTAAAAATGAAGGGCAATGTGTGAAGAGTTACTCAAGAATATCCAGGACCAGAAAGTGCACAGGTCCAGACGCCTGCCATATCTGCATAGAAAGACAATCCAGTTTAAGATTTTCTTGACACTTATCCATGTACGATTTCAGGACTTTGTCCTTCAGATTCTTCTATATATTTGTGGCACAGACAGAAGGCAAGAAGGCTTAATTTGAGCCTTGCTTTCAGATAGTCCTAACAAGTTTCCTGTCTCTCATCAAAACGAATGGCTTCTTTAAGACCCTCTGTCAGCTGGTGCACTGCTCTAGCACGTTTTCCAGGAGAAAAACAACAACAACATAAATACAAAACCAGAACTGAAAAGCAACAATTTGACTCATGTTTAAATACAATTACAAATTGGCTGAAACTAGATAGAGTCCTAGAAAAGTTATAAAGGGACAAAGTTTTCTTTGACCACAAAACATCAACATACGCTTGTACTATTCTAAACTACAGGTAAGCCAGGAGCATAGGATGACAGAGACTTGCTGCCATCCCCACAAGACCAGCTCAAACCAGAGTGCAGTGGCATTTGCAAGGCACCAGTGTCTTATTGGATGCTGTGTAGAACCAGGGCAAAGATCCCAAGAGGTTTGGTAATGTGTCCAACTCACAAACAGAGGCTAAGCTACCAGTGGCTTCCCACAATTTGCAGCTCCTCTGGGACCATGCTTTCCAAAAGCCAGAGAAATGCTCTGAAAATCCAGCAAGAATTCATGACTAGTGCATCTGCACATTGCAAAGACCCCTGCAGAAAACTCTCAGAAGCCTTCTGGTCCATGTTGGAGCATACATTGTCATAACCATGGATGCAGTATCATTCTTCTGGGCGAGCTTAAACCCAGAGTTCAGAATTGGTGCCAATCCCTGGATTTACATTTGTAGTAATATACAAGGAAAACTGCCTCTAACTTTGTAATCAGCAAACTTCCTCACTATCAGAGCAAGAATCAGCCTATGGAACAACCCTGCTAGGCCTTGTTAACTCTTTTTAGCTCAGTCTCCAAGTGGGGATGGGGAATAAATAAATAAGCAAAATAAAATATAAAATGCAGATTTTTTTAAAAAATACACACAACTACTGCAGCAGACTTCAATGCTATTAGATGTACCCAAAAATACTCAGAGATAAAATGGTGCATGCTAAGACTATATTCTCTATTTCTTACCATTTCTCCCACTCCAGTTTATCTTTTAGTTTCTGGTTTTCACTCCTTTAATTTTCTCAACTTCTCCCACCTCTTAGCTGCATTTCTTATAATATGAGTATAATCTAGTATAATCTTTCATTTTCTCCTGTCATACAGTAGGACTTGAAGGAGTGTTGCACACTGAATGGCAGCTGATTTTCTCATGTGCTATCTCAGGTGTCCCAACTTTAAACAAGACTTTGTTGTCCCATTATACCCACTTGCCTTTCCTTGATCAGATTGATGAGATTATTATGCCCTAAGTTCAACACCATGAGCTAATAATTGAAAATAAGGACTAAAAGGTGTCTGTTTTGTTATTCACCTGTAATAGGAGAAGCTGTCTGAAACCGGAGGCATCTTCATCTTACATACAAAGAAATTTAATAAGATCCTGTGACTTGACAACAAGCTTAGAAGAACTGGACAACAAATGAGAAATACTCAGGTCTTTAAGTGCACAGTGATTCTGGAAGGGTTTCTCAGATTCTGGACTCACTTTCACTTGGAGTCCTCACACCCAAATACTCCTCCCCTCAGCTTTCTAAAAGGGGACACCTTAGCTTCACTTCCAAGAAAGAAGTATGATGGCCACCCTTGAAGGCGTCTGGCAGCAATACCTTTAGCATGAGCATGTATGTGGACTTCATCCTTGTCCTCATCTACACCCCTGATTGAGCAGACCACACAAAACTGATGTCCTGCTTCAGCCATCACCATCTGTCCTCATCTGCTTTTGGCAATTCTGCTTTATATTCTGTACGTGACTACTGTGATACAGATGAGCCTCGGGGTACAGAAACACTTAAATGAGACTGGGTTTACTTAAAAAAAATCATAAAAATCAGGATTTCTGTGTAATACACATAAAAAATCATAACTATGTACACATACAAAACAAGCAAGTTTGCACTGTCCTGTTCTCTGAAATAAAGATGGAAATCAGCACCAAAGGGACCAAAGCTCTTGAAAGTTATTGCATGCACATTCTGCTAGAAGTTTTCTCAGTGACTCACATTCTTAACTCTGTTGGATCCTAAGAGGGCTTCTTCCCTCAAAAATTGTGCCTCCTTACACGACTGAAATGTGAATTTCACAAACTGTTCACAAAGGAAATAAGTTTTGATTCATCTTTTATCAGCTCCTGGATCCTGACCTGAATTTCACTTTTTATTTTTTTCCAGACATTCTGTAATGGTTTAAAATAAAACGTGGTCAAAAATAGTCTTGGATTCTTCTTCTGTAAAGATATCACATTTGTGACACTGACCACAGCATTTTTTGTGTGTGTCTCATGTCCAACCTGTGCCTGCTATTTCTTTCTTTGTAATACCTATAGAATTTGATCTCTCTCATCAGCTTGATATTTTTTCTTTCAGCCCCAGCACCACTGGCCTTTCCATACTCATCACATTTCCTCAGAGCTATTCAGTGTGGCACTATTTAGACAGTTACCCCAAGCAGTAGCTTCAATTACAATTCCTTCACTGATCAGTCATCCTCATAAGCCTGGGAGCTCTACCTGGACTCATTCTCTGCCTCCAGGAATAGAATTCCTTCCTCTTCTATTGTACTGCTTCACTGTACTACCATCCCATCCCATTTAGTGCCACCACCCTTTGCTGTCCCACTCTCTGTACTACTTCCAAGAGAAAATTCTTGTCCACAACTGTCTGTGGAGATTTCCCTGTCTTCCTTCTTGAAACACTTTGAATGATTGGGGTGATTGAAGTGATTTCCCACCCTGACCCCACAGAAATGCTTTCCCAGTAGGAAATCTACCCAACAGATGTATCCAGTGAGTGCTGCTTTAAAATTCCCACCAATCCAAACTTACAAAACTAAGAAAAGGAAATGAAACTTCCTTTTAATAACACAGAGAAGAGCATCCCATTTCCAGTTTTTAAATATAGCTGTAAACACACCATTCTCATATTCTGCAATTACATCTGGCCTTGTATATTTAGTTTATAGAATCATGTCCAATTTCCTCTGCTCTGGGCCACATTCCTAGTTGTCACAGGGTTTCTATGTTATTCTAGGCAAGCTGCTAAGTTATTAAATATCTGGAAGTCTGGAGCACCTACTTCTTCTTCAATAGAGCCAAGAGAAGTACTTGGCTTTCTCAGATTAATGGTAGGCCAAATGACACTGAGCTGTATGCCTTTTCCTCAATCTATTAATTGGTCTCCTCTAATAATTAGACAAGGATAATGTTAGTGCCTCATTTGGGTGCTAAAGAGGTCAATTAAACACTTGAGGAAGGTTCACACATAAGCTGTACAGACGAATCATAGTAAAAGAGCAAAACTAAAGCTCAACAAAAGCCATTAAATCTGGCCAACAACAAATAGAAAAGCAAAGCAGAGAAACACCTCAAACCCTAACTGTGCAGGATAAAAGAAAGATTAATGAAATTTTGTATAATCTGTTAAGCATATATTGCCTCTCCTCCAAATTATATGTAGAAAATTCTCTGCATTTACATGGTTGACCTTGTGTCTCACTAACCACAGTGTCAGGGTCTCACAAGTTGTCAAGTGGCATAAGAAGTAACAGTTGTCTTAAATTAAAATTGCATGTTGAACCAGCAGCACAAGGGCTCATTAGAAAGAATGAAGGAGAAAACCTGGCCAAACTTCTCTTCAATTTTCATTTATCCTTTAAGGACAATCAGGAAAGCAGATGGTCTATCATTCCTGCACAGCTTCTGAGTAAAGAAAGCTGATCCATTTATTTAATAGTCTTACCTCCTGTCAGTCCTGTCTTTGGCAAATGGCTATTGCAAGCTTTCCCCTTACTACAAGACTTCTTTCCTGTCAGGCTTGGAAAAATTTAAGCTTTACTGTCAGTCAGATGAGTCCCTTTATCCCATTTGGCAACAAACCAGCAAGTCTGTAAAAATAGACTGCCATCTGACTAAGCAACTGAGAGACTAGGACATGCTGGAATGCAACCAACCTGAATGCTAGTTAATCAGCTGATGCCTTTCCAGCAACACCTTCTGGCTGCTCATAAAGCATAGGAGACTTCTTTCCATAGTGCACTTAAAATAACATATTTAAAGTGGGCATCTGCTTTGTTTTCTTTGGTCTGAGGATGTGTGTTTGTATATTACAGCTTCCTGATTTTAAAGGTTTGTTAACTTGAGCCTTTCTCATGAAATCTATCTACAAAGTCTCATAGTATTTTCTTTTCAACTTTTGTGCTTTGGGACAAAAGGGAAAGATAAGAGACTCAAAACCAAACATAGTTCAGAAGGCCTTAATTCAGAAGACTTCAGCATAAAGGCTGTTTGATGTAGTGCATATCAGTTTTTCATACAGGAATGACCATTGTTGGCTATTAGGAAGGCAGTAGACAAACATGGGTCACTCTTTGTGAAAGTGAGGTATTTCATGGTACTCTGACAGTATCAAAAATATTTCGGTATTATTGACAGAAATTTTTTCCATCCAAAATAAATTAAATTCCCTCCATTCAGACCAATCACTAACACAAGCTAGAAAGAGTCAATAAAGTAACTGAAGTGAAAGAGATTCCTCCTTCCTCCCAATATTTACCTCACCAGTTTAGTCTCCTGAACAGGGTAACCTTGAGTAAAGAAGTTAAGTGGAAATGACTTGCTGACATCCATCCATTCTATTATTTCAGGCTGAATAATAAAACGTGATGGCTACAAATCAAAAAAATTATTCTACAGGTATCAAATTTAACAATTAATAATAATAACTGAGAAGTTTTTGAGGTGTGTATGCAGGCTTTGCCTCACTATCTGAACTTCACAGGGATTTTGGATCACAAGGAAACACTTGCTTTTCCAACACTGCTCCTACTCCCTCACTCACAAATGTATTGAAGCAGATAACCTACAGCACACTCTGCTGGAATTTCTAGGCTGGTACTTCACTGAGAATTTTTTCACTCATGCTTTTCCAAGTGATTTACTTTATACCTATACAAATGATAATTATAATTAAAAGCCTTGTATTATTGTTAACATTGTGCTCTAGAGATGCATTAAAAATGGTGCCTGCACTTCAAAGAATGAGCATACTATTCTAATTAGAAGAAAGCACCAGTATGGGACAATAGGGAAGGAAATTTCAGGGAAGTAGTCAATACCTACTGTCTTAAGAACAGGGCACAGACTAGACTGTTACCTCTGGACTGCTATCCCAAATTACTATGGAAGACTTCACTTCAATGATAACTTTCAACAAAAATTTAAACAAATGCTTTGTCAAATATGAGAGGAAAAGCCAATTTCCACAAGAAAGATGGAGATGTAGTATTCATTTAATTGATTTGTATCACAATTATCCACACTGAAGGGAAGAGTGGAAGGAGGAAAGTTCTTAAATTTTGCTGTTGCTCACCCCATTATTTATTATTATTATTATTGTCTTAAAGACATTCCACGGTACTCTACAAGACTAGGTGATCAATTAATTCAATACATCTCCAGAAAACAACCATGTATTTACTGTTTCACAGAAAAAAATGTTAATTATAGAGGAAAATATGTGTCTCAGTCCTCTACTGAAGTCTTTGAGGCAAGAAACACATCTCCAAGATGTAACTACAAATAGGATAGGAAAATTTGCCACTTTCTACCAAACTCCACAACAGAAAAATTCTGACTGGAAATTGTGCATCACTGACTGGTCCTGTGAATACTGTTACAAGACATAGAAAGCTGCTCACCATTTTGCAACTGGGCACAACCCATTCGCCACCATGCTGGCATTTTTTGCTTGGTTTCTTTTTAGAAACTAAAAATAACATCCTTTTGCAAACAAATGGTAGCAACTGGTTTGAAACAAACATTAAATGTAAAGTCTCCCTGTTTTGCCTACTCCCTATGTAATTTTACTGGATGGCAAATGTTTCATATCTTGCAGAAGATATGTTCTTAGATTCCAGAGCAGACAGGCAAAGTTCATACTAACTTCCTTTTAAACATGGTGATTAGTTCTTGGTCTCGACTTTTTTAAATTGGGATATCAAAAAATGAGTCCTCCAAAAATCAAATTTTGCTACCTAGAAATGGAAAGCCTGTAAAGAGCAAACATATATACTAAAAAAGAAGAGGTGCCTAAATCACAGCAAGAACATGAGCTCCTTGTTTCTCCAAATGATACTTTAATCTGTTACAAGGAAAGTCAGTTTAGGATTATTGTAGTACATACTTTCCATTAGCTGGGGGCCTCCTGCTCCCCCATATGCTGTTTTTCCTTAAAAGTGCAGGAAGGACTATTCATTCCAGTTGTGGAGCTGCAAGCTGTCAGTCTAATGTATTGCATTTGTGCTGATAAGGATCAAATGAGCATTTAGGGCCAAAACACCTGTAGCTGCTGAGCAAATTATAGCAGGGGGGGTGTTGGATCTCAGAAGTCTGGAGTTTTTGAGCTTTCTGTGCTTCCAGGCACAGACCCCCTGGAAAACTGCTTTAGACCTGCAGCCTTGGAGAAGGCTTCCAAATTTGAGTGATGGAGATAAAGTCATGGGTGTGTAGTTAAATAGAAGTGTGTGATTTCACATGGTGAAGGGNAAAAGGATAAATAATGTAGGTGTTAAACTTCTATTGGTTTGTTTAGCTTTAAAAGGCCTTAAAGCAAGCTCAGCTGGGGCTACTTTTCCCACTTCTAGCAAGGAGCTAGAGGTGCTGTCATACTTTCTGTAATTTCTGATAAGATATAATAAACATCCAAATCCAAACACGAGAATCATCTCAACCGCCTTTCTAATAATCCTGGCTCTGAGGGAAAGCAGATGAGACTGATGACAAACCACTAATAAGTGGTGCAAAGCCCAGCATACACCCCCACAGGGGGAGAATGTGTGTGGGAGGAGAGAAGAGAGCTGGCATGCTGGACTTGAACAGGAGATGTGAGCAAACCTGCACAAGTGTAAATGACAAGGGTTTACTGCAATGCAAATGCTGGCATGGCAACTTGAGTTGTACCTGTCTCCTAGACCAAAAAGATAGGAGATGTGAGCTGCTGGAACATGAGTAACATCTTCCCAGCTTCCAGCAGCATGAGCAAAAAGAGCACATCTTATTGCCAATTTTTCTCCCTTTTCCTTTAAGCACCTGTTTTTGGGATGTGTGCTTTCCAGTACCTACTTTTTTGGGGTGTGTGGTTTCCATCAGCTATGAAAGCATTTATCAGTGTGCTTTGAGAGGCAGCTGAAAGCACAGACCAAATGGGGTGTCTGGTGGCCACACCAGCAATAACCGTTCAGAGAGTTTTATCCTATTCAAGCAAAGCTGAGCTTCTAGTCCTGACTGGCCCCCAACATTTTTCCTCACAGTTAGAGTGACTAGCAATGGCTGGACAAAAAGCTGTATTGCAAGGAATTCTTCCTGCAGTCAGCCTGGGTCATTCTGTGAAGTGCTACAGATTTTCATGCAAGAAACTGAAATTCAGTAACCATGTTCAGTATGTCAATCAGTATGAACCCCTGATTAAATAACATACAGCTTTAAAAAGTATGCCCACTGCTAAACATGCCATTATTTCAAAAGGATGTGTTCAAAGCAAGCAGTACTTGAGCTAAGGCCCTGCTGACCCATGATCTGTTTCCCATGATAACTGGAAGGTTTAATTTACTTCCCAAGAAGTTCTACATGACCACTGGCCATGCTGGGTCAATATGATGATGAAAGCATCTTTTAGTTCCTACACCATTACACAGAAGTGCAGTCACTGCTCCACATCCTCATTCTGGTAACAGCTAGGATGTTTTCCTTGAAGACTCTGGAAGAAAAATTTTTCATGTAACTGGCACACACACCAACATAATAATAATAATGACAACAACAATAATAAAATAATAACAGCAACAACTTAAACAACCAAAAACCCACAATAAAACACACAAAAACCACCTCCAACATAAAAACCCAAGCAACCAAGAAAACTTGCTGTCACAACCCACTTAAAGAACAGTAAATCCTAATTATCTGTTGTATTCACAGCTAAAAGCCTGTGGAAAAAAAGCACTGGAAAGAACAGAAGCCTCTCATTTCAGGTCTAAATCTAATCCCAGAATTAGGGACTAAAACACAGGCTTCCAGAGCAAATACAAAAAACCTGTTTTGGTGAGTTAAAACCTTATGTGAAGAACAGACAAACCAATACTTGTTCTTTGCACCTGAAGATGGTGGAGTACTGGGAAATGTCTTCAGACAGTTCCACGTAGGGCCCAAGACTTCAGAAACATGTCTCACAGCACACATAAGAAAGGGATGAAGTGCCCCCAGTGCTGCCTCTCAAAGACTCATCTCTTTTTGCTCCCTCCCCATCTCCTTTTGCTCCTTTCCATCCTGCAGCTAACTCCCCTCTCTTCTGTGCAAGGATGTTGTAAATCTCAAAACTGCTAACTGCTCTCACTACCTCTGTTTCCAGGACTGCTATGTAGTTTAAAAGTAAAAGTAATTGCTTCAAAATTTTTTCCAGGTTTTTACTGATACATCTCTTGTCTTATATAAGCTCTTACAATAAATGAAGAACATTTCTTTCATTCTCTCTGATCTTAATTTTGCAATAGTAGTCAAAAATAATAACAATTAAAAAATGTTCAGCCATACTTCAGCAAGCATTATATTTTCTTCCTACAGCTTCTTGAAGTGTACAAAGCCCAAGAGATGTAGCATTTTGGACAGTCTATAAAACATGTGACCAAAACCTAAAACTTCCCATAAAACAAAGTGTGCCTTTACCATCTCCTGTTTTGTATCCCTTAAAATAAGCTGTCATATCTAACATTCTCCCATTTTGTCTGCATTCAAGTTAAAATTCTGTGTGTTGAGACAGACACAGCATGTATCAACCTTTTTCTATTCTATCAAAAAAATTAAAACAAACAAAAAAACTCAAACCAGAAGAAAACCCCACCACCAAAAGAAACCAAACACCCCCCAACAAATCTAAATCCAACAAATGGACTTTCAGGGAATCCCTGCTTTAATTTCAATGAAGATTCTCAGTGAGTAAGACTCAACTGTAAGCTACTTAAGGGTGTTTGACAACTTGCAAGCACAGAACCAAGAAACATTTTATATATTGCTTTATGAACGCCAGCTGTGCATCCTCTGTATTTCAAAAGGGATATTCAGGCAGCACAGGAGCTCAAACCACTCATGTTCATGTAAGTCAAAGGATGAACAGTGATGCTTTACCACAGTATCATCAGACAGATGTAGTGCTGGTGCAACCTGCTGAGCAGTTTTGACCTACTAAAGTCCTAAATGAACATTGACTACTCAGGACTAGTCCCACACCCAGCCATGACATTTCTGTGAGTGACATCACTAGAAAATCTTGAGCAGGAAACCCCTGCATAACTCTTTCTATCCTGACAACTTAAGACAAGGTCTATAAACATGGATTTTCTCTCCTAATTGAAGATTAAAACAAGAAAGCCTGGAGTGACCAGCAGCTGGGGATTTTGATATTACTATATGTATATATTGTTGCCCTGCTATTGTATCAATGCCCAGGTTTGCTTCTGGCATAATATCTGTAACAATTACTGCTCACCTTCCCATCATGTTCCCCATGGAGCAGCAGCACAAAGGCTATCAGGTAAAAACTTGTTTGCTAGACCAAATGTATACCTGGCAGCCATGCAAAAAAACATTTACCTTCTATTTTATGTCTTCCTCTCTATTAATGTATGGTGACACCAGTCCCATCCAGCTCTGGAATTGGAACAGCTGTTATTGTGGTTTTTTTCAATGCTGCTGTAAGAGGGGAGCAACACCTTTGATTTGAACTACCAATAGAATCATGGAATATCTTCAGTTGGAAGGAAGCATTAGGATCGAGTCCAACTCTTTCCTCCTCACAACCTAAAAATAAACCATACGACTAAGAGTGTTGGCTAGACACTGGTTGAATTCTGACAGGCGTGGTGCTGTGGCCACTTCCCTGGGTAGCCTATTCCAGTGAACCCCTCTCTGTGAGGGGGCAGATTCCCCCCCTCCCTCCCTGTGAGGAATCTTTTCCTCATGTCCAATCCGGACTGTGCACTGGAGATGCTGAAGCCCACACCCCATTACTGCTGGTTGGATTATTTTTCAAACAGAATCATTACACACACAAAACCAGGGCATCAGCGTGGTGGTTTTTTTTTTCCACTTCTCTCCCAGGAAATATTTCCCCGAACCAGTTGTGGGAGGGACTGCTTGAATCTGTTTCCTAGAGGGACCCCATTCAGAGGTTTCCTCCCAAATTTGCCCTAAACCAGGACACGTCCTCAGAAGCAGAGACCTGCACACAAGTGTGCCTGGACACACTGGGTCAGGGACAGTCCCTGCTGCCAAGGGCTGGTGGTGGGAGCCAGGCAGCCTCACATCCCTGATCCAAGCAGGACTCTGGCTCCACAGGGAGGCAGCGGCTCAGGCACCGGGGCCAGGATGGGCTCCATGGAAAGCACGGCAGCTATGGCATTATACTTATGTGCTAACATATGTAGGTAATATTGGCGATAATTGCACACTGTCTGCATACTAAAATACCTTTTAACAATACCTTTTGCACATAATTATGAAGTAATAATAATATGAATATACTCATGTTTTTATTAAATGATATTACATATCATTCCAAACTGTGATGTGGAAAATCACGCAACAAAAAGCCTTTGTTTACAAAGGAGACACCAGAATCCTGCACCTTTGTTCAAATAAAGAGAGAGAGTCCACTGGGGCATAACCCCGTGGGGTTCCTCTCTCAAGGTTTCAGGGGACGCAGCCTCCTTTTCCCCTAAACTCCCAGGTGCATATTGCCCCACTGGCTGAGGAACTAGGACAGTACAACCTTCCCAAACAGCCTAGCACATATTCATTCCCCCATCGAACCCATAATTTTCCTCCAAAGTTTAGAAGTTCAGGCTATCTGGGTTCTGCAACAGACTTTGTGGGGACACATTTGTCTATTATCCTAAAGTTCAGGAATTCAAACACAGCTTCCCTTGCCCCAAGTGGCAGCGCCCGGGCAGCGGCGCTGGGTCCCTGTCTGAGGTGATTGCTGTGTTCTCCTAATGGTTGTTGCTATTCCATGGTTTGTGGTGGAGTTTGTTCAGATGCTCTGAGGCCTTTTTGGGCCCTGGGAGCACGTGTGGGAGTGAGTTATGTGTTGATTTGGGCTTGCTGGCATGTAGGAGTGCAGGGATGCCCGGGATGTAAGTCTCACTTGCTTGTTTGCTCGTTTATCAATGAGGGGCTGAGTGTCTTTTGGGGTTTT
>VZTT01066924.1:7842-24280 GCA_013400855.1 Buphagus erythrorhynchus
TAAATTCAAGCCACAATGTAGAGTAGTCTGTGCAAACCTAAACTGAGAACTTCAGATCATTTGAATAGATCACATAGGAATTTTTCATATTCTCATCAGTATTTTAAATGCTAAGTATTATTTTAGGAAATTATTTCAAGTTTCTTTTCTGCAGGCAAATGTGCTTCTAAAACAATGTAATACAAATTTTCTCTTGGCTTTGTGTGTCTGCATGTGCATATTTTTTCTTAACCTTCCCTTTCCTTGCAGTGCTTAGTTTGCATATTTACTGTGGGTCAAGACATTTCAAATTCAGCATACCTGATCTAACCATGTGCTAAAAGGTCATGCTAGTGAGAAAACACGATTAGGACACATGATACTTCTCTGAGTGTAAATCTTCTTGCTACTGATGGGAAAGGGAACTCACTGGGGTACGCCAAAGCAAGCAAAAAATGCTGAACACCATCCTGCTGGACCTTAATCTATGAATTTTCAGTTTAAGCTCTTTTTGTGACTAAATAACCACAGACAGTAGACAGAGCAGAATTTTAAAAGTCAGGCACCCTAATCTGCAATTCTTCTTAGATTATTCAAATCTATTGTAACTATGAAAGCTCTGTTAAGGAACATTATTTGGCTTGTAAAATTAAGTACTTGACTACCAAGACACACTTGATTTTTGATTGTGCTTTTAACTTTAATTTTCCCTCTTTGTCCACAGAGGGCAGTGAATGACACAAGGTTCTATTGACAAAATATGTAATCATATAAACTGCTTGCGCCATAAACAAGCATAGCTGGGAGTGTTGAAACAAAGCTGGTGTTTCTTCAAAGAAGGGAGGGTAAGGCCAAATTAAATACCATTTTTTGAATATAATACTTTTCTACATGTCAGTTTCTTGACCATTTTTTATACATTTTTATATACATTTTTATACAAAATCAAACTATTTTTCTATACAATTGCATGTGTATATGGTCCATGGAATCCATCTTACTAAGAGAATGCCTTTTCCCTGAGGTTTTAAACACAGTTCACAATAGCCTGTGCTTTCTGGCTGCCAGCTATAAGATGAAGTAGGATAGAAATTTTCCTGAGGGGTGTTATTGGTCACGGTCCTGAGCAAGCAGCTTTAGCAGCAGTGGGGTTGGACCTGATGACTTCTAGAAGTCTCTTTTAACCTTGCCCATTCTGAGATTCTGTTAAGATTAATAGTATTATTTAAAAGCTTTATAATGTGTCAAATCTACTGAAAAAAATGTTGCTTGCTCATGTAGATCCCCAGCCTGTCTCTGTTCTATTTTCCTCATTAAAGAAATCAGTATGAGGTTTGAAAAATATCTAAGAAATATTAATGTCCACCTGAAAAAAAGATGAATACCACAGTTAATTTTGGAGTGAATTTAACAGGATGTTTGTTTGATTGTTTGTTTGTTTGTGTTTTTTAATGTGTGTGGATATGTTTCTGATTAAATCATCATCTAGATTACAGAGTGGCCTGATCTGACTCATAGTAAACTCCAGCAATCTTTTTTTCTTTTTTGAGAGGGAGGGGGGCATTTTTTGATNTGCAATCTTCTGTTAAAATGACTGCGTGCCTTTTTGCTTCCTAAATTCCAGAGATTCTTTTTCAACATGTCATCAAAGTTAAATTGTGTTATGGCAGCATAACAGTAGCTAAAGGCATTCTTAAAGGATGCAAAGATTTAAATATGCAAAACACAGGCTTCCTAGGGTTGAAATGAAAATAATTAATGCAAAAGACTAAAAAATACTCCTTTCAGTTTCATGAAATAAAAATATAAATGAAAAATATTATGCCAAGAGAAGTCATAATATTTAGCCACTAAAATGTCAAATTTTCCAGTTAATTTCCCCACAATTTGTTTTTATTTGTACGACTGTTAATTTTGGTGTCAAAGAAAGAATGAGCACATATCCAAGAGGAGTTTATAAAGGTTTTTATAAAGCTTTATAAAGAAGAACTTTCATGCAAGACTCTGTCTTAATTCATTGCCAACTCTTATTAGATATATTTGCCTTCCTGTAGAGATGGTACTAATCACATAGTCTTTAAGCAAACAGCAGTGAGCCAGGGGAGAAAAGCATCTCTAGTACTTCCTGAAAGCTGACACAAAACTGAAGGTTTTAGGGAAGAGGGGAATTGGGAAACTAAAAATGCAAGGTCGCTGATGAAATCTCTGGGTGCTGAGTTCATAATAATGTCTGTAATGAATCACACTACAAGGACATGCAGAAAATTTCACGTGTCTAGGAGTGAGCAGACAGCAACAGATACTTAAGAGAATCAGAGAAGATGTGCCTAGACTAATCACATTTTAAAGACTTCCTGAAATGGAGATTGTAGGCATGTCTTGCAATTTAATGACAAAAAATTTTTGGATATTAACTGCATTAAAGATTTCAGAAAACAAAATAAGGGAAAAATAATTTGTCTCTTTTCAGTTTTTTACCTTTTTCAATTATGTTTGTGTCCTGAAATTCTTGCTTTCATAAGTAAGGATGAAACTAAGGATTAGAGGGGGAGGTGTTGCCAGTAGAGACATTTTTGTCTAGCTGATAAGAGTAGAAAACATTTGTAGCAACCTTGATATTATTGCAGAAAAAAAAAAAGTATAAAAATTGCTGCCATTACAACCAGTCTTTCTCATTGTAAATATATGGATTTGAATTTCATATGCTGATAAGTATTTTCTGAACTGCTCTTTTCTTTCCACATCTAGGCTGTTTATACTCTGGTTAATGAAGAATGACAATGGAGATATAGAAAAAATCCTTCTCTGTCTGCTTTACCTGTATTAGTCTCTGTGGTGGTGAATCACAGGTTTTGTTTCTTTAATGACAATTTCTTCAGGGTTCTATTATCTCGGTTGTTAAGAATTGTGTCTCTGAGGAACACTGTCAGAATGTACTTGCTTGTGTAAAATGCCTGTTCTGGTAGTTTGTGATCACTTTGCATAGAGTAGCAACAAGAGCAGAAGGGGAATCACAGAATGGGTGAGGTTGGAAGGGACAACAGTGGCTCATCTGGTCCAAACTCTCTGCTCAAGCAGGGTCATTCTAGAGCACACAGCACGGGATTGTGTCTGGAGGGTTCTTGAATATCCCCAGAGAGGGAGATTCCACAAAGTGTCTGGACAATCTGTTCCTTTGCATGGTCACTGCACAGTAAAGAAGTTCTTCCTCATATTCAGATGAAACTTCCTGTGCATTAGGTTCTTTCCATTGTCTCTTGTCCTATTGCTCAGCACTATTGAGAAGAGCATGGATCCATCTTTTTGGCACCTTCCCTTCAGATACTGACAGATATTGATGAGGTCTCCTCTCAGATGTCTCTTCTCAAGGCTGAACAGGCTCAGCTCCCTCAGTCTGCCCTTGTAAGAGAGATGCTCCAGTCCTTTAATCATCTTCATTGCCCTCTGCTGAACCTGATCCAGGATCTCCATCTCTCTCTTGTCCTGAGGAGCCCAGAACTGGACATAGCAATCCAGGTGAGGCCCCCCCAGGGCTGAGCAGAGGGGCAGGATCACCTCCCTCAGCCTGCTGGCAATGCTCTTCCTAAAGCCCCCCAGGATCCCATTGGTGTTCTTGGCCACCAGGACACTCTGCTGGCTCATGGACTGTTTGTTGTCCACCAGGACTCTGAGGTCCTTCTCTGCAGAGCTGTTTTCCAGAAGATCAGATCCCAGCCTGTGCTGGTGCAGGGGGCTATTCCTCCCCAGGTGCAGGACCCTGCTTTTGCCTTTGTTCTTCTCTGCCCATCTCTCCAGCCTGTTGAGGCCCTTCTGAAGGGTTGCACTTCTGTGGTATTGGCTGCTCCTTCTAGCTTTGTGTCATCAGTGAATGTGCTGAGGAGGCATCTGCCCCTCCATCTAAATAATTGATGACTAAATAAAACAGTGTTGCACCCAGTATTGAACCTTGTGGGACACCACTAGGCTTCCAACTAGACCCTCTGCCACTGATTACAACCCACCTCACTGTCCATTCCTCTAGTCCACGCTTCCTGAGTTTGCCTATGAAGGTGTTGTGACAGCATCAAAAGCCTTGCTGAAGTCGAGGCAAACTACATCTATTGCTCTCCTTCTCATCCAGCCCAGAAGATTTTTTCATCAAAGAAGGCAATCAGGTTGGTCAAAAATTATTTACTTTTACTTAATCCATGCAGACTACCCCTGATGACAGAATAGTTAAAAGCTGTTTTGGATTCTATGCTATGAGTATGGAATAGACTGAGTATGCTTGTAGGTGACAATGTACACATAAATTTTGATAGAAAAGAAAGTAGAGATGTTGTGGATGCCCACAGGTTGTTTTTTTCCTTGAGTGGCACTTGCAACAAGAGCACAGAAGTGTCTGTGGGGCATATTCAGGGTGGCATTTTCTGTGACTGAAAGGCTGACACTTGATACACAATGGAGAGTAGTAAGCTGGGTAGGAAGAAAGTGTGATGAAGCTGTTTGAACTGGCTGCAGTGGACAGTACAGAGGTCACATGCTACATCTGGCCTGAGTAATTATTCACTTCGCCCTTCCCTTGAAACAATATAATTCCATGAAGAAGGTCTTTATAATGGAAGTATAACTGTGTTCATTTTCCCAGCGGTTGCTCTGTGGGGCCTCTTTCTAATATATATATTTTTAGCTGTGGCAGTGCAACATGCTCCACTTTGTGCAGTTACAAATGTGTGCGTGGTTCTCCCGCACAAATGGAAACTATAATGACTGTTGAAGCAGTTTTTTTTATAGGTCTTTAAATCAGAAAGTCACCTAGGATAATGAAGCACTTGAGACATTCAAGTCTAAACTATATAGTATTTAAAATATATGACATTTATCAATAGAGCTAAATGATAAGACCTGGTCATGACCTAAGGGTCATTGAAAAGAATTAATCTCCAAAGAGCTTACTGAGTACTGGAATTTATAACAGCTCATTTCCCAAGGTTTCTTTATGTCATGACTGGACTTTTTACTGGGGCTGGAATATCATATAATGCATCTCCCTGCTTCATACATCTGCTCTTTCCCAAGCTGGTTTTGTGACATCTCATAGAGATGAAATAACACAGTAACCATTTGCTTAACTTGAGGAAGAGTCACTAATTTTGAATAATATTTTCCACTCTGATAATTTTTAATGAAACTGTAGGAATTGTTTGGTTTTAATTGGGTTTGAGAGTGACTACTAAATACAAATTTTTATTCTGGGATAATGGTGGAAAAGCAGGCAGACAGTGCAAGTCGGAAACAAGGATGAAAAGATAAATAGTCCTTAACTCATGATAAAGGGATTCTGTTTATCCAGACTCTCTTTGGTAACTTCACAGACTAAATGGAGAAACCTACCCCATCTCACAATGGAAGTGATGACTAATACTGGATAATTCAACTTTTAACAAGGCATTTAATAGAGTTCCTGTTTAGGAATATTTCTTCAAAATCTAAGCTTTATCTAGGCTTTACTATTGATGTGTTAAATTCTGAATTGCCTTTAGGAAGTTCTCAGAGGTTACTTCTTTTTTCTCTGTGGTGAAATGAAAAATAACATAAAACTACCCCTCAGCTTTCAACTTGAGACTCACATCCAGCAAATTCCTTAAGTCTTTGCTAATACCTGTGGTTTCTTCCCGTGATATATAGGAACTGCTCAGGGGCTTGTGTTTCATGGCAGTGATTTAAAAGGACTACCTTCACTCAATTTCTGCCCATTGTGACCAGTGTGATGGGGGGGCTTAAATCCATAGCCAAGATAGCTCATTGCAAATTTCCTCCCATTCAACAGGTTATCACTTAAAGCTTGTTTTGAGATAAGGCTCTTGCAAAGCTGCAAGCTTTTTCCTGCTGATCTAGAAAAGACACATTCTTGAATGTCGTGTTTTATGAACAATGAATTACCTAGTTTAGTATGTAGCTTTCCATGGAAAGGAATAATTTATGCATTGACAAAATGGAAAAGATATTAACTGTGGAGTGTTTTGCTTATAAAAGAAGTCACTGAGTTGTGATCCAAGTCTGATTTGCAGCTGCTATATGTAATAATATTTTCATTGAAGTAAATGCTTCTTGAGTAAAAGCTTCTACAGGAAACTGCATATAATATCAGTTAATCAGAACATTATAATGTCTCTTATGTAGCCAAGGTCATTCTAATGCAGAGAGATAAAATGTTTCATGTTTAATAATATAGTAATTGTAACAGACAAAAATATAAGTGAAAGAGAAAGATACGTAGTAGGCTGGCTGGTAGGTTTGTTTGTGTTTTTTTACATGAGTAAGCTGGAGGGACCAAACTCAGTCCAGGTAATGCTTTACAATGCTTCTTACACTAGTAGTGATATTTCATTAAAGTCCTGTTTTTTTGAGGCTTTTTTACATTTTAACTTGAAGTCTGCTAGAAAGTTTCAGACCCTAAAGGGGAATAAATTCACTAATTTCCCAACCTAGACAGAGGGCTAGAAATAGAGTTTAAAACAGAATTTTAAAATAAATGGCTGTAATTCATGCGCTACGTGCAATTCATGAGACAACTAATACACTGAAAATAACATAAAAATAGAGATAGTTTTATGAAATAAATGAGTACAAACCTAATTCTGTAGAAATATACTCCATTAGGAGACCTTTTTTGGAATTGCATTAGAAAAATGTTGACTATTTTATTATTAAAACCGAGTTCCCCTTTAAAAAATTGTCCCTATAGTTTGAAAGATAGTCCTAATCACATGCACATTTTTATGATCACTGGATTAAAAAATAACCCAAATAAATCTAAACCTGAAGCAGCTGATGTTATGCCTATACATTGTTAAATGTCTATAAAAAAAGAGAGAACAAAAGCTTTTTTTTTAACCCATCTTATCACAGAGATATTTCTTGCATTATGTTATTTTTTTCCTTCCTGTATTGCAGAAGTCTCATGCATAGAAAACATGGTATTTGCTTTCTTTTTTCTTCTATGATTTTATTTTTACAAATAGGGTCATTCAGACTATCATTATGAATACAAATTCTTCTGAGCTCTTTGAAAAGGACAAGAATGGCGGGATATGCCAGAAATAATGAATGTCAAATGTTTCCTGCAGCTAAAATAATTCTTGGTTCCTCTGCAGTTTAGAGTTGCAGCTTTGAAGGACTCATTCAGTTCATAAACTTTTCTATGTCTAAAAATTCCTCTCCTATCAAGAAGATTTCATCTTCGTTTTGTATACATATGTATATATATTATATATCTGTACCATAGATTTAATACTTTTTTGCTGCTTCTAGATTTATCCAAATTAATAGCAGATTAGGAAAACCAAAATATTTTAACTGGAGGGAAAGGAAATACTTGTAAGGAATATTGCTATGTCAGACTTGACTACATATCAAAGCAAGGCTTAAACAATTGGGCAATATATATCAATATGGATGCATAAATGTTAATATCTAGCACGTAAAAATATACGTTCAGGCAGTATCCTAGATAAACCAATTCAACTTTGGAATATTTTATTTCTTAAACATCAAATTATATTAAGTGCTAAATATGAAATACCAAGACTCTCAAGAAACATGATTGTCTGGTTCCAGTTGACATTAAGAAATGTTATGAAAAAAAGAAAAATTTTGAGTATTGAGTTCCTGATGTATTCTCCTAATTCCCAATTGACCTGCAGTGTGAGATAACTTGTGCTCATCTTACTCACAGTAGTAGTTCTCAGTCAGAGTTTATCCAGTGCTCCTGATAAATAAAAAAATCTTCAATGAGCACTCTGTGAAATACTCCTGTTTTGCACTGAGCTCAAGTAGATACTAAAGAGGTTGAACATTATGATACATCAGAAATAAAGGAGATGCCCCCTCTCTTTTTCTCTCTCACTGACCTCACTTTATCACAGACAAAGTTTGTCATTCTGTCTAGAGGACAACGGAACATGGTGACACTACCTCAAAATATCATGTCCTTTTTCCACAGTTTAAGATTATTTCTTCTCTGTGAATCATGTAAAAAAACAAACAAACAAGTTTTCTTGGCAACAGTTTTTAAAATATTTTTATATTGATGCAAATATATATTTTGGATATTTCTTGCAAAAGAAAAGCCCAAAGCAAAACAAAGGAGAATGCTATGCTCTTATAAGAATTGACCTTTTAGATACAGTAGAAAGAGAAGGTGAAATTCTGTGAAGCTAAAAGAGCAAATATAAAAAATGAAGGAAAGAGCAAATCTAGAGAGAGCTCACAGTGAATCCAATTGAGTGGAAACAATTTGTAGGAAATTGAGAAATTGATACTAATATAAGCAAAATATGAATTAAATGCTGACAATTAAAAGCAAGCATATCACATTACAAAGCATATGGATATTTGGTATAAAGGAATCTTAAAATGTCTTACCAAAAAAAAGGCCTCAATGCTCTCAAATGTTAAAATACTTCTGGACTTGGGGTTATTCACAAATATTTTAAAGCACCTGGATGTATTCACTCAATTAATGAAAATCCTCTGTGATTTGTGTTGCTGTTTTTTTTTTTTTTAATTGTTGTGTGTCCCTAGATCCCCACTCTTTCTTTCCTCTCTGCTACCTTCAGCAAAATCAATTAATTTAGAAAAAAGAGACTTACTCTCCTTTTCCCGTGTAGTAACTTGTGGAGGCTGAAAGCCCAGCCGAGAAAGAGTCTGCCTGCCTCCCCTGGAGGGAATGCCCTTAGGCACTCCCTCTGACATGGTTACAGAAAGGTTACTCCCGGCATGCCTCTCTGTTTCATGTAAATTGTTTGTCTCCTATTGGCCCTTCCCCCTTTGTACCGCCCCTATGCCCTCAGATGATTTGTGAGCTGCTCTACCCCACCCCTGGCTCTCCTATATCAGCCCTGCTCCCTCAGCCCCTTTGAGCTGTTTGTCCCCGGTTCCCTCTGAGGAAGAAGACCAATAGACTTTGCCTTGGATCACCACACGTGGCTCCCGTCCATTCCCCCAGTGTCGGCTGGAGCGGGGACTCACACAAGAGCGGGTCCCTGCCCGGGAGCGAGGACGTGTCTGTGCCTCCAGGACGTCCTGCTCAGGACACTTCCCCAGAAGGTCGCGGCTGTACGATCACTGTTGTTACCTGGCAGATGTATCGAGCTGCGACGGTAGGGACAGAATTCCTCAGAGGGCAGAGACGCTCTTGGAACACGTGTTTATTGTGAGGGTCGTGGGTAAAAAGGGGCCCTGCTACCAGCTGCCAGCACAGCTGATATCAGGGTCCCATGTGGCCAAGAGAGCGACTTCCTGTTACCTTGTGGCTTTATCCCATTCTATGTTGAATATTCTAATTCCCAGTCACCAACCAGTACAGGACACACCTCTTACTACATTTACATACAACCTATAGAAACTACTATATTACCATATAATCTACTTTCTAAATCTTAAAAGCTACCCCCTAATCTACCTTTTCCCTGATACCTTGGTGGGCTCCACCCCTTCAGCTCTCAGGTGTCTCTTTGTTAGCTATTGCTCAACTCACCTTCAGCTAATCGTTGTCTTCCTTCTTGGCCATGCTTTACATTTCAAAACTAGCTACCATCTCTATATCAGTCACAGGTTTTATATTTTCAGAATCTCTTGCTAAGCAATCATATCTGTAAGCTTTTCCTGTCTCATCTTTCCCAACACGCGGCACTCCACCGCCGTGACAGTAACTTGCCTGGTCTGTTTGGACATGCTTGCTAAACTATAAAGGAGAGTCTTTTGACCTGTACTTTGAACTAAATGTGAGAAAGTAATTGGTCTTAGACAGCTGAGTAGGGTGAAGGAAAAGAAAAAAATGTGTCTTACTGAAGTATGCAACAAAGATCATCCATCTTTGGAGGGCTAATAAACCAAATACAGCCTTAGACTGGGCTGTGTTGTGTTGCTCCTCCATGTTTGTATTTTTTTAGTTCCAGTCATGATAGCTCAATTTGCTGAGGGAACTTTATCCTTTGCTCTGCAGTCTGGAATATTGACTGTCTTTGCTGCCTTAAGATGCAGAGCCAGGAATGTTGGTAGGCACTCCTGCTCTGTGTATTGTACTTTACTGGAGTTTGCTAGAGAATTAAAACTAGTGTGTCTTCCTCTTTGGGAGGATTTGGCCCCTGAGCCATCCCGTTTTATTGGATTCACATGGAAGTTCCATATTTTGTAACTGAATGCAAGATTTAAACTGCATATTTATAAGCTTTGTTATGCCTAGGTTAGCCTGGATAACATCCACATCCACATTTCAGTCTCCAGTAAACTTTCTTGGAACTGAAATTCTGTAATGCCATTTTGATGCATCTTAGTCCCTTTTATCCTCCTCCTCCCTTTCTGGGATCATTTTTCCCTTTCTCATGCATAAATACACACTCCTACAGACAATCACTCCTGCACCAAGAAGGCAGAAAACTGCTCTGAGTCATCTTGTTTATTGGCCTGAGTGCCTATTTGAGGTGAAAGTAGAAGATGGAAGAGGGGGTGGGCTTCAAATTAGTCTAGCACTAATGTCATTTAAGCTGAAAGAAAGTGTTGAAAAATGGTCAAATAAAAGCTGGAGAAACCCCTTTGACTGGTGCCATAAGGGTTTTTTTTTTGTTGCTGTTGGTGGTGGGTTTTTGCTTTTATTATATGAAGGAACTGTAACCTAAACTCTAGAGACTTCCTCTGAAGGAATGACCTGTATTCAATTGCAAGGTAGCAAAAAAAAATCTGGAAATAACTTCAGAAATTTCTTTAAAATGTGAGATAAAGATCAGCCCTATGTATAATCTTCCATACACAAGCTGAGGCTGAAGTTCCATGTTTTTCTTTCAGAATGTGAATAGCTTGTTCTTATCAAATTTTCTATTTTTATATACAAAGTATTTTCATAATACAAAACAAATCAATTTGTTTAGTCTCTGTCCACGCTATAAACATACCACAAGTCATGTAACCCAAACATAAGCATGGTAAAGTGTGGTGAGAAAATATTTATTAAAAGCAAGGCAATAAACTTTCTCTAACCCAGATATACTGTTATGTTCTAAAGCTTTGGGTTTCCCTTATGAAAAATAAGAAATTTTTGTTTGACATAGGATTATTTCTAGGTAATATTGTGTATTCTGTTCAACAAGTGCCTTGAACAGGATGGCAAGTAACCATAATGCAATTCTTAGGTATACCTTCATTCTTTGTTTTGTTGTAAGTCAAAAACTGGAGATATATTAATTCCTTAAATGACCTTCTAATTAATAGTGATCTCAGTGATTTCAGGTTGTTTCAGGGCAGCTGAAAAGTAGAATCTGGGGTCAGTCTGCACAGGTGGCTGTGTGCTGCCCATCTTCGTCTATGCAGAAAAGGGAGAAGACTCCTCTTGTCTGAAAGAGACTATGCTCAGTAGGGATGGGTATGTATATGTGTTTGTGTGACTGACAACAAGGGTGGGTCAGAGCATGGGATGAAAGCAGCTTAGGGTCTTCTGCTCCCCTGCAGAAAAATGTCTTCTTGTCTGCCAGACTATTCAGTTCCATTACCTTGGTAGGACAAGACCACTCTTCCTCTATGTGTAGAGTTTGGACTGGCCAGATGACAAAGAAAAAAAGGTTGTTTATTTTTTTTCTCAATTATTCTCTAACTTTAGAAGAATCATGTGCTACGCAAGATATTTCCATATTAGTGAACAATCAGACTTAGGTAATATGTTGCAACTCATTTAGAGATAGCTGTAAAAATTTGAAGACAATATTAAGCTAAATTGTATTTCATTACTCTGTGGTGATACTGAAACCTTGCATTCAAAGCAGTCAAAAATAAAAATACTA
This sequence comes from Buphagus erythrorhynchus, assembly GCA_013400855.1. Taxonomy (NCBI): domain Eukaryota; kingdom Metazoa; phylum Chordata; class Aves; order Passeriformes; family Sturnidae; genus Buphagus; species Buphagus erythrorhynchus. The sequence continues at coordinate 19,638 of VZTT01066924.1, forward strand.
AAATCCAGAAAAGACTCTTTGTCATGTCCTTTCCCCCTTGAGCCTATGCAAGCAATCATGGAATCATAACATATCTCTCAAGCTGGAAGGGACCCATAAAGATCATTGAGTCCAATTCTCTGCTACTCTTAGAGTGACCTAGAACTAAACCATACGACTGGCAGCATCTTCCAGATGGTGCTTGAACTCTGGTGGGCTTTATGCTGTGACCACCCATCTAGTGAACAACCTCTTCCTTCATTCCAGTCTGAACTTTGCCTGATGCAGCTTCATTCTTCTCCCTTGTGTCCTATTTCTGGTCACCAGAGAGAAGAGATCCCACCTTTCCTCCACTGTCCCCTTCAAGATGTTGCAGACTGCCCTCAATGTTCTCTTCTCCAAGCTGGACAAGACAAATTGTCAGGGAATTCCATGGATTGTGGAAGAGTGGGACACAGATCAAAGAGCCTAGGAGTCACTGTAGGTTATGTTTCCAGTGTTAGGGACTTTGCATTCCTGAGACTTGGAAGTTTGACATTAAGGGTATTTCTAATGCAGTAGAGTACATTTTAATAAACTGAATTTTAACTAATCTGAATTTACTCAAATACTACCACTATTACAGTGTAGAATTCTTCAGTCCATAATGGCTTATATCAAAAATGTAAGCAAAACACTCTGGCCTATAGCAGTGTGTTCTTTCTTATCTACATGATTTTGAATAGTTGTTATACATATCTCTGACTCCTCCACTGTGTTAAAAGCTCAATTACATGCAGCACCTCTGGGAATAAGGGCCTTTATCATAAATGAACGAAAGCATAAGCCAGGGAGTCCTCATAATAGTTATACTGGGTCAGAACATCCTGCTCCTTAAAGGCTCACATTCCATTGTTTACATATTGTCATTATTGTAATTCAGCTGATTTATAGCTACTGACACTGTTGTCATGGTTACCTTAATATTTTTTTCATGCCAAATCAAATATTAACAAAGATAATTCCTTTAATTTGCTGTACAAAAAAAAAAAGAGGGGATATACATTATTAAAGGGGGGAGTTAGATACTAAAAATAGAGAAGCAGCTAATTAAGCTTGCATAGTAATTTACATACCAATTCTTAACAATTGATTAATGGAAGTAATTTATTCAAGACATTCTCAATGACCAGACTCCAAAACTTTCCTGCAATTAATGTGTCAGCAGCATATACTGAATGTTCCACATCCACTCCTTTTACTGTTTATGAAAATGCACAATTTTTTTTCCTGTCCTGTTTTGACAGAAGCTACAAAGCTCTCAATTTCTGAGAGTAATTTACAAACTGCTTTCTTGTGTGAGCTCTGTATTAGCTGGAGAAAAATACCCTGTGTCCAGCTATTATCTATTTATATTGAGAAAGGCCTCCAGGATATGTCGAATAGAGACCTTTGTGGCCAGCAAAATGTAAGGATAAATTCTTCAGAATTAATGTTGCTCATCATGAAAATTGAGCCTACATGGAAACACTTTGAATTTGAGATTTCACCTCCCTTATTATGAAAGTTTCATACTTGAAATAGTTAGGATGGTTTTTTTGGACAAAACCTGACAATATCTACAGTAATTGTTGCTAAGCAGAAAATGATACGCAAGAGGCATATAGTTAGCAACAAATATGTTCTCAGATTCTTTTTAGAGTTTATTACAGGAACCTATTCTAAATTTAAATATTTTAAACTTGCATTTAATGTCTTTTCCCTGACTCACCTTTCTGTCTTACATGCAACCATTGTGCCACTGAGGAGTCAGCTTGAACATCAACTGTCACATCTCCAGATTACCTTCTCATTTATTTTTGCTTTTGTTTAAATTACAGATAAAAAAGAAGTGTATTTAATGACTCCACTAATTCTAAAATATCTTCCACCATTTTACAGGGAAAATGCCATTGCAGCACACTTAAGAAATGTTCTGTTGTTTATTGAGAACTTATAAAACTGGTAATTAGATGAAGGCTAGCGTCTTCAACTTGTATTTGCAAATTTTATCCTAATTAAGGGGAACGTAGTTTCTAGTGCCACTGTCACTTGAGATGTTGTAGTGCTTGAAGAACAGGAGTATGAACTATCTACATTCTAATATTAAGGTAAAGACCAGAACACCTTATTCTGCCACTGTACTGGAGAAAACAATTACTTATAAGGGTTTGCTTAATGATGTTATGTCTTTTAAAGTAATTTTTATTAATTTTTATCAAGCTCAAGATTTCTTCAGAGACTAAACCAAGCAATTCATTGTGTTGTATGTGTTTTGATACAGCCTCTTGCTTATCAGAGTAAATAAAGAGTTTACAGATATCCTTCAGGACATATATAATCAGGCTGCAGAGGCTGATTGAATCTGCAGGACCTACTTGTGATAGGTCCCATAAAGCACAGTGTTTTTCTCCTGTCAGTGTGTAAGTACAGAAATACTTATAGAAAGGGCATGCAGGGCTTTTGTTACATGAACAATTACAGGACCTTTTACAATGTGCCAAAAAAAGGTTAAAATTCATTAATTTTGAGATACGTAGCTGCAATATTGCTTTGTGTAATTTGATTTGGTATTTGTTTCTATAAGCAGCTACTTAACACTTTGCTGGTTAAAGCATTTATAGAAATTGCAGAAGGCAGGCTGTACTTTCATTGTGTAGCAGCTGGTGGAAAATTGGATAGATAAGCTTTAGACAGGAAATTTTACCAATAGTGACTATTCTGTTTTTTTCCCTAAATATAGTTATATCTTCCAAATAAATGATAGAAATTTGGTATTTTTTCCTCCTTCTACGCAGAACAAAATGAGAGCTATATTTTCCTTGGAGACACTGAGAAAAAGTAGCAGATTCTGAATATTATCAGTTATATTGCCCCTACACACCTTCAGGGACAGGACTGATACAATGCTCCCTGAGGCACAGATACACACTGACATTTTTCAAAATGTGTAGTCACTTTTAACGGATATTCATTTTGTCTTAAATCAACACCTAATTTTATGGGTGGTATTATTGCTCAGGTGCAGCATTTAATTGGCAGTTACAGGGAGGAATTTTCTTTATGTGCATTTTCCTGTGTGTAGGTATAACAGAAATAAAACTCTGAATATTTCATTCATTTTGAAAAGAAATAGGAAAAAGGGTTTTCAGAATGCATTAGGTTTCTTTCTTTTTCTTTCTGCTAGTAACCTTAGTGATCATGTCTAATAGCAATTCTGATATTCAACTTTTATTTCCTCTGTGCATCACTTGTTTCATTAAGCATAAGATGTTCATCCTGGAAAGATATACCCAGCTTGAGGCAAAACTTTGATGCTGCTGTTTTGACACAAAGGTCTTCTTAGCTATTTTAAGAAAATGATGTGTTCAAAAGTTGAACTTGATAATTTTCTCAAAAGTATGTTTTTAATCAGTGGGCAAACCAATGGTGTATTTAGTCTTTTTTTCAACATTCAAATACTAGCCAGAGGGTGACCTTAGGCAGATACATGTGTTAGGAGTCTGTCATTTTAGATGTTGTAAGGTTTTTTCTATCATACCTCCTAAATCTACATCTATCAGCTTGTGAGTAATTTGTCATAATAACTGCAAAAACTGTGAAGTCAGTACTTTTTGCTCTGTGTTCAGAGATGCAGCTTTGATCTCCAAGCAAGCCACCCATCACTGCATGCCTGACTAGCTCAGTTGTACAGAGATGCTGTTATTTATGTATGAAAACTGTGTTGACAGCTAGAGGAGACATTCATTAGAGACAGTTACGTTGTTTAGTGAAGCCATGTGTGTTTTCATTTATTTTTATTTCATTTAGTCATAAAATGACAGTGAAACTGCACTAATTCAAAATTCCGTATGATCAGCCACATCTATACTATATACATATACACATATAGATAAATTTACTGAATATGAATATATAGATGTCGATTGACTGAAAGTTACTTGAAATATAATCTATTTGACAATATAATCTATAAGAAACTATATTGATCAACAATAAATCTTTCTTCCAAACATGGTTTTTTTACATAGGCATGTGTTGGCGTGTTAGAAAATATTTTGCCGTTCTTGCACTCCTGATTGTATCCTAATCATATTGTGGCTCTATAAGATTATTACTGCCATCTTAAAAATATATACCTGGGGAGAGTAAAATGATTGTAGATTCTGCTCATTTCTCTGCAAACTTTCTTCTCTTTCAAAGACAAGTTGTAAAACAGCAGGTTGGGTATGAAAGGTTCTCCTCAATGATATTCACTTCCAGCAAAGGTGCTGCAGACTTGCCTCAATGTAATCACATTTTAAAACACACTGAAGTTTGCATGAAATTCCTTTGTTTGTCCAGACCTTGATCAACATAAATAGTTAGTCTGTACCTGAGTTTCTGCAGCCAGCGCTTGACAGCTGACTTAGGGACAATCTGGAAAGTTGAATCATTGTCTTTTACAGAGAGGGCAGTAAAATTTCTTGATAAATTTATAATCAGTCAAGCCAATCGTCATTCAAAAAATATTGTGCGGCTTTTAATTTAAAAAAGTTTTGCCTGCATCTGAGACCAAGTGCCTCAGGACAAAGCTCACTGGTTGTTCTAAGCTGCAGACAAATTTTTGTTTCAAATATTTTGAAATTTTCTTTACACACATTCCA
>VZTT01066926.1:4068-15966 GCA_013400855.1 Buphagus erythrorhynchus
GTGAAAAGCCCTCAGTTTTTTCTCTTATCCTGTCTAATTGATTTTCCTTAATTTGGTGCTTTTGGTCTTTCTTGGCTCACTGCCTTGTTCTCATCAGCAGTGCCAAATTTCTGAAGCAAAAAACTGATAATCTTCAGGAGAAAGGTGGTCTGTAGGTAGGTAAAGAAGTCGAGGAAAATATCGAATTTTCATCTGATTATTGATCATTCAGTTCTCTCTCTGCATCAAGCTTCACTGACCTTCCTGTCCCTGCCCCAAACTTCTGAGGACATGTGGTCAGTGAGGAGCTGATGTTTCGGGATAATCACATTTGTGTTTGTTGTTGTGCTGCTGATCCAGAGCCATCCCCTGCACAGCAAAGTCATCCTGAACACGATAATTTGGTGCTGCTGTTTGCTGCCCCTCTGGAAGAGCAGCACTGGCATTGCAGTTGTGCTGTCACATCTGGGCAATGTCCAGGCAGATCCTCCACACCTCTGGCTAACAGGCAGGATAACGTGGGGCTGGCATGGTGGTGTTTTCCTTGACCCTGCCTTTTACAAAAGTTGCATTAATTTTTCATTTGGTAGCTGAAATTCCCACCACTCCTGGATGTCTGTGTCTGCCTTATTATTGAAGTAGTACTTTTTTTTTTTTTCCCTCTGCTGTTCTTCTGCATTCTTGATTGGTGACTGTGCTTTCAGTTTCATTTTGGTTTTTGACTGTGAGTAATTATGGAAAGGAAAAAGTGATAAAAAGCATTTGCAATATGCTTACTGAATTAACTCTATAAAAATGAGGTTTTCAAGCTGGGGTCTGTAAGCTGAAAGTGTGAGTTACTATCTTTAAAAGGGTAAGAAAGGAAATGCTGTTGGTATTTCATAGTCTCTGGGACACTGTGCTGGAAAATGTTAGTTTTCAAAATGAAAAAAAAATTAAATGTTGGTATAAATATTCCATAATCAAAGAGTTCTGCAAAAGCAGTTCACTGATGATTAAAAGGTCACTTAGACAGTTTAGCTGGCTTTTTTTAGTAATTACATGGCTAACTTGGTTTACCTCAAAGTAGCGATTTTATGCTGTGTACAGCAAGAAATCAATAATATGAAAAATTTTATCATAGTGCTTTGCAATTAAGTTACAGTTTACAGGCTCAATGCTGGTAGTACTTTTAGGGTGCTAATTCCTGGTTATACCAAATGTTTGATCATGCATTTCATTTGATTGCACTATTTAGCATTGAAATTAACTGTTGTCAGATTTGACACAAAATGCAGTACAAAGGAGCAGAGGCAAGGGTTTGCAGTGCCCTGCTCCAGCCTGTTGGGCTTGTGAATGTGACTGCAGTTAATCCCAAATGATAGTGCTCATTCTGAGTGGTTTTCCAGCCTCCTCCTCTGCCTGTAGTCAAGAGGTAATTTTATATACTTGGATTAACCCTTTACTGTTCATCTTTCATATCCAGACTGTTTGAATGTCTTGTGTCAGGTTGAGTTCTCTGCTCTGGCTTGTTCTGCTAAGGCATCATTTTTGTGCTTAAATTTTTTTGTCCTTTGAGGTTCTTTGGTCTCCTTTCATTTGTTTCTGCTTTTAGTAACTGACCCTTTTTTCCTTTCTGTTTGTTTCCAGTGTATACTTTCCTAAAGAACTTTCACGTACGTCTAGTATTTTGCATTCAAATGAATCAAAATCTGTTTGATTCTGCAGAATGTCTTAGTCTCAGTCTAAGGCTGTAGTAAGTTTTTATTAAAGCATAATCAGACACTGGTTTTTGGATGCAAATAGATGTTACTGCTTAAAATAGATGTAAATAGATGTTACTGCTTAAGTAGAAAAGTTTCAAGATATTTAAATGAGTCTATCTACTAGTATAGCTTTGATAGAATATTTTTCAAGTTCATGTTCTGTTTTAAAAAGATATTCTGCTTTTGTGGCTTATAAATTTAATGGTGTATCTTTTTTATTACAGGGAGAAGAAAATGAAAATTCAAGATATTAAAAACAATATTAAAGAAGCTATAGAGGTAAACTTATGAGCTGTTTTTTTTTTTTTTAACTATTCCAGGTGGCTGTTTAGACACTCTCTGCAATATTTTACTTGTGTTTCTTTGCAGACAATAGTGACAGCAATGGGCAATTTGGCACCTCCAGTGGAACTAGCCAATCCAGAGAACCAGTTTCGAATCGACTACATCTTAAATTTAGCAAACCAGATAGACTTCGATTTCCCTCCGGTGAGTAATTCACAGTGGCTGCAGCCATGCCTTTTTGCAAATGATTATATTTCAGTGCCCTGTAGTAAATATTTCCCCAGAACAGTGAGCTGCTCTCTGGGAATTACTGCAGTAGGTGCCTTTGGTGAGTGCTAATCGAATTTACAGCAAAACAGCCAGAATATTCCAGCTGATCCTTCAGGAACATGGAGACCCTCGTCTGCTTGTTGTGCTCTGGGGAAATAATTACCCACAGAGTCAAGATGGACAGTACTGGGCATAAAGTTTGGGTATTGTTGGGAATTGCCTTGCCCAGAGGGAATGGAGATACACACAGCACTCTCTTGATGATTAGTTGGTGTTTAATGATTTCTCTTTTCTGGAAGAACAGTGGAGTTTTCTTGCTGATTCAGGCTGTGTCAGCCAGGCTCTCTGCAGAGGCTCCACACACACATCCTTGCCCCAGTCCTGGTTAATCATTCGAGGTGCCAGCAGTCCCAGATAAATGCATAAAGGATAATTATTTAGTTGATGATACAACTTTGTGCCCACTCACAGTGATTAATTTCTCCTGTATCTCAACCAGACTTGTAGCAGAAGCCCATGAAAATACAGTTTGCAAACACTGAACACTTAAACACTGAGAAGATATTTTTGTTAATCGCCATGAAGTAACTTTTACTTGCTGTAATGCAGGAGTGGTTCTAAACTTGTATTTCTCTCTCTGGGCACTGTTTCAGGGGGCTGAGGGGAGGAATCATGATGATGTATCAAAAATCATAATCCATTTACACCAGAATTCTGTGTCCAGCAGCCTCAAATGCTTGAAATGAAAGTGCAAGTGCAAATAGTAGTAAGATGTGGGCTTGTTTGCACCACAGCAATTCTTAATTCAGTTTGTAGTTCTTGATATGTAAATATTATTGAACAAGCTGGTCTGTGAGACCAACAATTACCTTCTCCAAATGTTGCTCCTTCTAGGAATTTCTCTGCTTTGGTCAGTCTTTATCAAAAGAAAAATAACCAACCAAACAAACCCACATGCTTTGTGTGCAAGGCAGAAGTCAGGTGACATTAGCAGTTAATTTGAAATGCTGCACTGTAATCTTCAAATCATTTTTAACATTGAACAGGCACAGAAAGGTTGGGTGGGGGGGTGTATGATTCTCTCTAGCACATAAAATTTAGTCATTGACATTTTGTCTTAAAGCATCTTAAATTTGAGATTTTGAGATTTTTAACTTCACACTTCTTTAGTTTAGACATTTGTCAGTGTTCCTCACAGGAATACTCGATCCCTTCATTGATGATCTCTCCTGCTGGGGGCACAGAAAAATTCATGCTTTGAAGATAATTTTAGGAGAATATTTGAGAGAGAAGACAGTGGTTCCTTGCTCCACCCTCTGTGCTTCTGCACTGGCTGTGTGCCCACAGCTCTCCCACTGTCATTGTTTGTGCTGGTTCAGGTTGTGATCTGTAACAATGCTGCAGCAAGTTCCTGTGACCTACCTTGTACTGAAATACTGGATTTTCCTTGTATCAGAATTCTGTCTCAGAGGTCTCTTTTTTTTTCTTCCGTTCAATTGGGGTGCAGTGATTTCTTTTAATTTTTCCTTTTTTTTTACTGAAAGCAAGGTGTAATTGTGTGACTTACAANTGGAGTGCAGTGATTTCTTTTAATTTTTCCTTTTTTTTTTTTTTTTTCACTGAAAGCAAGGTGTAATTGTGTGACTTACAATATAAATAATTATATATATCTATAAAAAATTCCAAGTTAAGTGAAGAGTCTTTGAGGTGTTAAATGACACACGACTTCAGGAATAACAGTGCTCTAATAAAACTAGTTTTTCTTCTCTGAGCAAAGATATTGTCTTAAATTTTAAGCCCTGAGTCTACAGAGGTTTAGGCGTGTGCATAACTGACTAGTGGCTTACTTCATTGGCATGATTAACTATTTCATATGTAAATGTTTGTAGGGTTGAGGTTTTAAACTGGATATGCATTAGCCACAGATGTTGAAGGACTATTGTTGGGTCCCTCTGCCCTCAGTGATTATATAAGTTAATACATCTCTGATTTCTGAGTTTGTCAGAATGTAGGTTATAGTCCTTTGGTACCTGGAAAACTGAACCTGCATTTTAATTGCATGATTTAAATGAAGTTGAGATCTAGGATGTCCCTAGATGCCAGCTCTCAGTGCATAGTGACAGAAATCACAATCCTTGAGTACCACTATAAAAATAATTTTGATTTTGTTACAGATTAATTAAAAGTACTTTGAAGAAAAAAAAAATATGGAAGCAGAAAGGACAGCCTTATGCTAGTTATGCTGTAAATCTAAGAAAATCTTCATCATCTGCTTCCTCCTCCAGTACTGGGGGAAGAATTTCATAAACTGGCAGCTAAACCTTTTCCTATGTAGAGTATTGATTGGGAAGGAGGGAGGGGAATTTTTAGCAATGTCAGCCCTCTGTAATGTGTCTGGTTTGAGCTGCAGAACTTGTTTTCTGCCTCTTGCATTTTCTTCATGGGAAATCACATTTCAGCTGTCTTGAGGACATACTTTTCTCAGTGTAGTTTTTGATGCTCTTCTCTGCCCTAGGAAGAGCATGAGGGTAGGGAGGAGGAGCACTGATGTCCCAAGGGGATATTCTTTTAGAGCTGCAAGTACTTAGGACTATACTCTTAAATACAGACCTGTTCTGCTTTCCTTTAAATGTCCATTCTTCTTTGCCTAAACATTAATTTACATAGCTCTGCTGAAGAGAATGCACTGACATAGAGGTCAGCACAAGGATTGTGGGATTTCTTCTCCAGCTACACAAGAGCATCAACTTCATGAAGGAGCAGTTGCAATGAATTTTAAAGTAGAGGCCAAAATCTGTGTTTATAGTTCCCTGTGGAACAGGTGGAGCAAGAATGCAGGTCTCCTAACAGCAAGGTTCAGTGTCATGTGAAAGGCAGAAGAAAGTCAGGAAGAATGTAGGAGCTTTACAGTGTGATGCTAATATTGGGATCTGGCTTTACATGTAAATAAGGATTCAAAGAGCAACTTTTGTATTCTGATATTCTAATTCTTTTCTTAGCCTGGGTCTCCATCTGTTTGTTTTGCAGTTTTTGACTTACAGGAAATGTGTGTCATTTGTGTAGACCATATTGTTTGGAATTTAAAAAAGCTAAAAAACAACAGCTTGAGTTAAAAATAATGTTGATACAGTGTAATGCTAGGTTAAACATCCCCTTTAAAGCTGAAAATTTACTATGTTGGAGATTATTAATTCAGCACAGTTGGTATTAAGAAATTAAATTTTTGAATACAAGTAGTAGCATATGGAGAAAGGCAAAACATAGTACTGACTGGAAGGAATTCTGTCCACATAATCATGCTGGTGTTTTAAAATATTGCAATTTCTAGTAGATCAGATCTATAGTTGAGGCTTCCAAATGGTATTTCCATCATTATTGTCTTTTTATGCATTTAGCTTAACACAACTGTATCTGTGTGTTTTCAGTGTCAAAACTCAATCTCATAAGTAGTTTCAATAATTCAAACTAGCTGTATATCTGTCTCAAATGTTGGGTGATGTTGGGTTAGCTGGGTTATAAAAGTGATATTTTTATTCCTGTTCTGCATACCAGACAGTGGTTAGGATATTTTCTCCATCCCCAGTAATAGTGGCCTTCTTCTCATCCTTTTCTTTTTGCTCTTCCTTTTAGAAGAGGGAAGGAAATGTTCCCATTTTATCAACATTTCATACTACATGAGCAACCAAATTGAACCAAGCTACCAAATAAAACCTATTTACTTTGGGTCACATTCCATTTATAATTCTCTGGTTTTAATGAAATATTCAAAATAGTTGAGCAGGATTTACAGCTGCCTATTTTTAATTGATCTGGACTCAGCTGAGGAAGATGTCTCTTGAAAATACCATACTAAATTCAGAAAAATGGTATTCAGAAAATAGTAACATCAGAGTATTAGCTATTGAAAGGCAAAATATCAGAGGAATGACTGCAGCCTATGGCTCTCTAGGTTGTAGATGCTTAGAAGAGATGCTAATGTTTTCTGCAGGTCTCTTGGTTTCAGTTTAAGTTTTATTACACTGCCCCTTTGTAGTTATTTTGAATCTCCCACTAGCACTGCTGCTGAATGGTTTTAGTATGGTTTCTGAGTGGTGTCCTTGAGCTTTCCCACACTCTGGCTTCAGCCTCAAAGGCAGCTCAGCATCCCCTGTGCCCACAGCCAGCCCTTCCCTCTGCTCCACACCGGGATGTGCCACCCTCCCTGGGCCAAAAAAACCTCCTCTGCATCCCCAGTGTAAATCAGACCATTGAACCAACCAGGTTAAAAATAACCCTGGTAACCCTTACTCCTTCTCTCTTCTATTTTGGGGAGATTATTTTTAACAGGGATCAGTTTTGAGGTCTGATTTACAACCTGGCCCGTGGGCAGTGTGGTACAAAGGAGTGGTGCTCAGTGTGATCCCTTAACCTGCAGCAGGGTCAGAACAGGGCTTTGGAGTCCTCAGAATGGTTTTGACACCAAAATCTTCAGGAAGGTAATGAGATAATAGAGTCTCAGTAAGAAAATTTGTCAGCTGGGATCTCTTTGCTGCCAGAAGTTCCTTAATTATGTAGGCAACAGAAGAAAATTATCTGGCCCTGTAGATAACCACCCTGATGGGTATAATGATAGATATATTATTATTCCTGTCTAAATACATCATGGCAGAAGAGAGCTGTTCTGGTTTGACAGCATCACTAGCTTTATAAAGTAGTGACAAACATACTCACTGCAGTGGGGGACATTTCCCATGGGGAATGTCACAGATTTTGGGGTGTGAAAGTAGGGAAAACATTTTCTTTGGTGAGGATACTCGTGGGAATCTGGGAAAGGTGGGAGACAGAGCCTGGTTTCTTGGGTGCCTGCACAATATTGTGTGCAGTTTGGATACTTACCACAGAGAGAAAATTAGGGGCTCCAGCTTTTTCTTGTCCAGATTTTTTACGATTTTAAGCAAGACACCTCAATGTCCTATTTACCTGTTTTTAGTATCCTCTACCTTATTATGTGTAAAAGAGTGGTAAATATGTATCTTTGAGATGCATCTTGAGGTGCAAAACTAGTAGAAAATGTGGATATATAAAGTATTTTTGCCTCAAGAATGTTAATGTTGTTCAGAGAAAGGAGTGAGAAATTTTACAGACAGTATCAGTGATGTGGTGCTAGATCCTCTGAAATAATCCTTACTTACTCTTTTTAAAATCTCTATTATCTTATCTACACAGAGCAGCTCCCTCTAAATGGGCTTCCAGATAATCCAATTGAGTTTACCTGATCAGAGTTTAACAGGAACTTATGTAAAGCTGGTTTTCCTATCCTTTAATAGCAGAATAAATTCTTGAATACAGATTAATTAAAGAGTTCTTTTGAAGACTTCTTTTAGTATAGGGTCTGTGAGGCAGGCAGCCACTTGATTTTATTTCTGTTTCTCATAATTGAAACATGTATAACTATTAATGATTTGCAAATGAATCTCCTGAAATCTCTGATTTATTGTCTACATGGATAAATGCCTGATAGGAGTGTTCTACTCTTATGTGTGACTAGCAATATCTAGCAAATTTTGTTAGTGCTAATGTATTTAGTGGAAGTGGTTTGGTTTTTTTTTTTATTTCAGCCCTTTGAATTCTGCAGCGCTTTCACTGAAGTGTTCACAAAATTCTGTTGAAATCCCACAAAGAATTTCCTTAAATTGGAGAATCTACAGCCCAGGACTTGAGACAATGGTTGTTATATACATGTCTTTTCTGTAGTCCAGTTACTTTTGTAGTACAAAAAACCCTCACCCTATATTTTACTTTATTACTAGTTTATTTGTTTAGTATTTGAAGTAAATGCTAATGCTTTGTTCTGAACTTGTGTTTTTATCCAGTAAATTCCCACCATACCAGACCATATTTACAGATTCAGAAGTTCACGTGACTTAATTTCTCTTGATACATCTTTGTTTTCCTCAGAGCAGTCTTAAAGAACAAGGACAGATTAATTCAATTTATGTTGGAATAGAAGAGCTGTCAGCTGAATTAAACAGGAAATAGGCATAATTTAATATGGAAATTCTTAAGCATTTTCTGGTTTTAATCACAGTAAGAGACTATCACAAAATATTGGTGTATGCATAGATGAAATAAAATTATACCTGTGAGCCTCCCTGGTATTGCAGTGGATGCAGCCACAGCCCTGTTGTGCTCAGCTGACTGGTCAGGGTTTTCAGCTGGTCTTTGGAGAGTACATGACATTTCTTCAGTGTTCCAGTAAAATGTAAGATTTTTTTTTAAGCTCCCAGGAAACAGGGTGTCTTTTTACTCTTAAGAAGAAATACCAGCTAAAAAGCAGAACTTTCGATTAATTTATTTTAAGTATATTTGAGCTTCATTTTTTTGTGTAGAATTTACTGTGAGCCTGTGGACGCTTCTATGAGTACAGATGCTGCTTCTTCAGAAAGATTGGAAGAGGGTTAATGAGCTGTCCTTGGGATTTGTGTGAATTTAGAATGAGGAGAACTATTTTATCTTACACCCTTTTCTGTTGGTGGAAGTTTCTGGCAAAAAGAGGCTTTTTGTTTCCAATGTGAAAGGAAGCAGCAGTTTTGTGTGGTCTCAGGTGTTTGCTCTTGGCACCAGGTAAGGTAGTAAGGTAATTTATTTGACTGTTCAAGCTTACTATATATTCATTAAACAAAGAGCAGCTAAATTATATAGTTTGAAAGATATTTTCCAAACCCTGAAGGAAATTTCTCAGTTTTATTAAACCTTCTTTCTTAGATGGAAGTCTCCAAAAATTGCTTCTGTCACCACTCTTAACTACCCTGTGAGAGCTGGGATGGAGTAGAAAACTTCTTTGTGTCTTTTATGCTATCAGGAATTCGATCCATTAATGAATTGCCTCTTTCTATGTATGATACACTTTGAAGAAGCAGAGGAACACTGATTATTTGGTTTAAATTGCAGAGGAATCTTGATGATATAGGGAGCAGGTTTGCTGCTTTCACCCAAAGTGAGTTTTCCTCCATAATTATCATGAGGAGCTGTGTTCTGGTATTAACAGATAAAGTTTCTGTAGCGATTAAACTTCTTGTGAAAGTAGAAATAAAAGAAAAATGATTTGATATTGTATTAGTGAGAACTTCTAACCAAAGGCACATTGTAGCTTATGGGTATGGATTTGTGTGTTGGCACATTTCTCAAATGCTGTGGTGTTTTGAACCTCTTAACAAAGGAGAATAATGTGAGTTCAGTCTTCACAGAAGTTTCCCATTGGCCAGTCCTTTCAGCCACAGTTTAATTTGCACTACTAGAAGTTACCAAGCAGAAACACAGAATATTTCAGTATTATTCTTCTTTTCCAAGCATGAAAAACTATTGATAATGAGACTAAATCGTTGCTGAAAATACTTCTGACTCAGTTATGGGAAGTGCTGAGTGCACTGGGCCTCTCCCAAAGAGTTTTGTATTCAGCTCTGGACATGTGCCAGTAACTGGAGAATATCTTCAACTATTTGTAGGTATGCGTTTCCTTTGTGATATCATCAGCGTATTTGCCCTAAAATAGCAAGCAATAATTAACACTTGTTCACACCATTAGGAATGCAGATGTTTCCCTATTCAAGTAAGTGGCTTATTAAACTGTCTGATTTGACAAATTTAACACATTCTGGTGTCCCTGCCCAAACTTGGGGACAATGAAGAGATGCCATGAGTTCCCTCCTCTGAGCGGCCGACAGTCAGTAGTGATCGCTTGATTTCATACGGGAGCAGTGAGAAATAAATCGATTTGGTGGGTACTCACCTATCCTGGAAGGAGAAAAATCAGCTGGTGCAGTTTGCCTTGGAATGCTGTGCTGCCCTGCCATCCCATGACCTTGCCTTGTTGCAGTGCCTCTCTTGTGGAATGCAGCAGAACTGCCTGGCTCTCAGGAAAGGAAAGTTGTGCAGAGTAGGTCTGTAAAGGTTTGAAACCAGTGGTCAGTGCTGCTTTTAAAAGCTGAGTACATTGGGAAGCAGAGTCCTCCAGGAGACCATTTTACAGTTAGAAGTTGGTTTGGTTTGACCTTTAATCATTAGACTTGTAAGTTGGTGACCTATTTAAAACTCTTATTATGAAATGTGTAGCTCCATGGGACAGTGAACTTTGCCCAGGAATTGAATCCCAGTTTTAACCACAACATTGTGTAATGGTTGTACACACCTTTTAGGAGGTAAGGTTTTTTCCAATGGCATTGACTTTTGCTGGAATTAGTAAATAAACTGTTCTGTTGAAGGATCCACCCTATATTATATTTTACAAAGAAAAGGTAATGTTGCATGTCCATGCTAAGTTTCCTGTGAATTTGGTGTCAGGGTGGCATGGACTGTGCCAAAGTTTTTCCCTGCCAACATCCTAATGCCTATAAAACATTGCTTCATAAACATTTTTTTAAAAATCTCTTGAGTATTTATATATCTGGAGGGAACAAAGCCTTGTAGACAGTATGTCCAGTTACATTCTTTCATTTCTATTAGTATTTTATACTTTTAAAATGCTTCTCAAAAGCAGATCTTGGTTCCTTTATTTTTTCCCAGGCCTGGAGTTAGTCTCTTGAGGATTCTTTTTTTTAATAACCAAAGTGCTCAACCCCCAAGTTCTTTAACACTTTCTGTAGTTTGACTTCGAGCAAAACCACTGTTTACCTGCTGCCATTTATTTAGCTTGCTGAAATTTTCCGATATAAGTAGGTTTTAAACTTGATTAGACTCTGCATTGCCCCTTTTCTAATCCAGAATTGTGTCAGCAAGATCTTTCTGGAACAAAGAACTGTTTTCCAAGCATCCCTTCCACATTTCCACTGATGGGTTTCTTTTCTCTAGAGGTCTGCAGAGATTCCTGTAAGTGAATACAAGTGATTTACAAATGTTGCCTATTGACTCATTGTATTGGGAAGCTTTCAGCAGGTGGAGAAACTGTCACCTCATAAATAAAACATTAATAATGGAATACATTTCACATAAATGCAGCTTTTTAACCATTGTGGTGTTACAGTGTCATGAGACATGAGGTTTCCTCATCAGCAGCGAGTTGTGGTCTGTTGCTTCAGTTATCTCAGCAAGACCAGAGAAGGTTTACCCAGACAGGATTTTCTCTGGATTTTTTATGGTTTCCCAGAACTGGAGTCTGTTTTGGGGATTGTGCCCGGAATTCAAACTATGCCCCAGCCCAGCCTGAGCAGATTCAGTCAGGCCCTGTTTGTTCTCTTCAGATCTGTGTTACATTGACATTCCTTTCCTTGAGTGTTCTCCTCAAGGATTTCTCCCTCTTTAGGGTTATGTGAACGTGTAAAGTCTGGTCTGGTGGTGAATAAATGCTCCAGTTCTGACATAAAGCTCANATTTATTGTGGAATGTCATCTCAAACCAAATTGTTATTTAGTATTATTTGTTTATTTTAGCTGTTTTGTTAGGAGTTCCATTTTCTAATGCAAGAAAAACCTGTGTTGATGCTGCTATAGAATCTGTTATATTAGAATGTGCCAGCAAATGAATCAGTGTTGTGGAAACAAGAACCAGACATGTAAGGACTAGTTTTCTGGCTATTTCTTTTCAGGAAATTTTCCTGCTACTTTTGGTTAATTTGTTTCCTAACTCATTATTTTTAGAGCTCTCA